>MU277201.1:556882-585168 GCA_022160305.1 Artomyces pyxidatus | reverse complement strand
AGATGAAATCACTATTACATCTCTCCAGTTTTCTTGACGCCAACATGCTATACTATACGTCCTGCATACCCCAATCCCGTCACGACTCACCTTCCCCCGACTAATGGCCAATTCTCCTCACACACATTCACGGCCCGGTACACCCAACTGCGAGTCTCCTCCGGTCTCGCCGAATCACCCAGTCTCTCCGTCTCCCTCTCCGACGTCCTTACCGACCCCGCGGCCCACCTACTTGTTCCGCCCCTCCGCCGCTTTGTCCCAAAGCAGTGTCACGTCGATACAAGCATTTGTGCACGAAGTCTTGCGTCGATCGCGGACTTCGCGGACCGTTCTTCGGACGGCGCTCTCCTGCCTCGAGGCTGTACAACATAAGGTGCCCGATATCGTTCGTCAGGAGAACGGAGCCTTCGGTATCCGCGGCGAAGTGGACCAGAGCTCGCTGATCATCTAGGCCGACGACCCCGCTGCTGGGGAGCGAATCGACGAAGACGTCAAACTTTGATGACTGCATCGACGCGTCGCGTCTAGGCAGCACAGAACACTGTGGGATCATGATCGAGATTCCTATGCCTACCGTACGCGAGATCTTTCTGGTGACGCCAGGCGTGTTCCTCTTGGCAGCCGCAAGATCCTCCGCCTTTCGTCGCATACATTCCGAAGCAATCCCACGCGAACAATCACCCGTGCTGCCCTCCTTCCCCTCGGTGCACGTGCTTATCCCTGCACGCAAGTTCATTCAGGCTAAAGACTATATGAATCTCGAGGGGCTACCGGCACGGGAGATAGCTGTTGCGACCACGCGCTCGGCAAGGTGCTCGAGTAGAGGCCGTTGGTCGGCAAGGTGCCTGTACGACCATCAACACTGGCACATGCGCCGCAGCCGCAGCACTGAGGATATTCTGTCGAGCCATGGTTTCGATGCGTTACCGTCCGTCTCCGGTGGCACCATGGAACCACCGCCTTGCGACCATATCCGGCACTGTAGCCTGCAGCACGCTCCCTAGACTGCATTCTTACAACCTCCGCCCGGACAGTTGGCCTGACACCTTTACGCTCGAAATGGCTGCCCCAAGGCTCTCGTTCGCAGTCCCTGCCCGTGGACGACCCTCCTACTTTCGACGCTGCGGGCATTCCGTTTGGCTGGGTGCTCGCCGACGCCTATACTGATTGTGCCGCCGGCGATGGTGCACACGTCAGATTGATCCTATGAGGAATCCATGTGAATGCACCATAGAGATGAATTCATTCGTTGAGACAGTGTTTCCTGCGAAGAGTGCGCATACGCAGGGATGGGGTCCATCACCGTGACGGTCGCGCTCGGAATGTCATTCTATCGGCTTCGAGTAGCGCGAAATGGACGTCGCCGTCCTTCCCACAGCTTGATACGTAGTATGGTTTGTTTCTACATGTAACTGAGTGCTATAGCTAGTCAGCCGCGGCAGACGTCCGAGTCCCTAACCCGGACGAACTTTACTTGTGAAGTCCTGAGATGCCAGTGCATCACGATGCCCTACTACCTCTTGACAGCCTCCTGAGCCTGAGTGACCATGACCCGGTGGCCGCGGCATGCCAGTGACCTACCGTGATTGTACTATATATTGCCGAGGTGGCGACGCGGCCGGTGTCACGGTGAACGAGTCGGAGTATCCGGATATTCCGAGTCAGCCTGTCCACTGCGGCCGCCGCACTGCTACTCAGCCTGCGTACAGTACAACGTACTTAGTCACATGACTCGGATACCAGGCTGAGCCCGACGGTCAACCTTCGTCCACGGTTCTCCTGCTACTACTGCTGGCAGTGCTCCCGGGCCTAAGCTGCCTTTCCAGTAGACTTTCCGAGCTCGAGCAACTCGCACGGACAGCGCAAAGTCAAACTAATTACGTGCCACAACGGAGCCGCGGCCATGCTGGATGAACTGACTCGGACACGTCAGTTAGCTTCATGCAACGATCGGACTCGGAAACACAGGCTCCCTCTTGGTGCCTCGAAATGCTTCGAGTGTGAAGACTACAAGGCAGCGTCAAATTGTAGATTCAAAGGTATTTCGTCGTCGTCAAAAGTTGCAAAACTAGATGTAATACAAGATTGGAACTGCATTGTAGGCTCTCGCGTTTTCATCAAGTCGGGCGGCGATCTAGACGAATGCGACTTGGATTTCTCGCTAGAGGTTACCTCAGAACCTCATTTTCCGCCCAGGTTCAATACACCTATGAATAAGGAGATAATTCTGAAGAAGATGGTGAGCACTACCGGTCCATTGAATAGTGATCCTTGTAGTTGATGCGCTGTATTTACGCAGGCGGCCACTGCGAAGGTCCTATTGCCGGTCCTGCTTCAAGAGAAAAACCACACTATTCTACCTCGACTTGTGCGCCGACCTCGAGAATTGCATGTAACTGTCACTTGCGGTCTGTCCAATACTGCGGCCTTGGATATTCGCGTAAACTGACCCATAAGAAGACTGCTGCTCAACGGCCATCTTTCAAGGGACGTGGTTCTGCTTGCGTTGTGGTCGAGAGTTGTGCCAAGAGTGCCTAGCGGAGATGAAGGTTTTGTGCTGATTTGCTTGATGCGTCCGACACCGATTGATGTCATCAGTGTAGACCTGTGAACGAGCTTGCCCTTGCGGCGAAAGTAATCAGTGTGACGCAACATTAGTCCCTGTGTCAAGATTCGAGGCTGAGGAACTTGATGAAGCCATCGCCAAGATGTCACACATCACCGAGTACCCACAAAGGTGAAGACGAACTGATATGATTATGGTGATTGTCCGGCTTATATTGTGTTGACCCAGCTCTAATGAGGATCAAACGGCAGCTGGTCAAACTAGCTATACTCCCGTAAGTCCTGACTCGGAGCCCCAGTTTCGCGTGCTGTTAGCACAAGGGATCCCAGCAGTCGTGGACATCGATTGCAGAAAGATGCAGGGTGGCTGGACACCCCGCGATTTCATAAGGTGTTTCGGCGATCGTAAGATCACGGTCGTGAACGCCGAAACAAATCTATCGTCGCCCTCGACGGTGAAAGCGTTTTTCGAACAATTTGGCCAGGAGCGCCCATTCAAGGAGGCTCTCAAGCTCAAGGTGGGTTCCGTCTGCATGAGGTACGTGCCGCCCGATAAACAGCCCTTACCCATTTTCAGGATTGGCCCCCTGAAAAGGATTTTCGTGCAGAGTTCTCCGATCACTACGAATCCTTCATCGACGCAGTTCCATTTCCTGATATGACAAGGCCGGACGGAGTCATGAACATGCGAAGTCATTACCCAAAGAACGGGGTCGTTCCAGACCTGGGTAACATTTACTTGTCTGCACGCTGTCGAACTTTCCGCGCCTTATCTACATGTCACAGGTCCGAAGATGTACAACGCGTTCGGCAATGAAGACGACGAGAACAAAAAGGGTTCGACTCGTCTCCACATGGATGCCACTGACGCTGTCAACATAATGGCCCATGCGGAGCTACATCCAGATGGAAGACTGGGAGCAGCAAAGTGGGATATATTCACTCGAGACAGCATTCCCAAGCTCCGCACGTTCTTACGCATCGAAGGCGGTTTCGAAGGAGTGGGAGACCCCATTCACTCGCAGAGCATATATCTGACACCCTCTTTACTTCGGAGACTCTCCACAGATTACGGAATTCGACCGTACACGTTGTATCAAAATCCAGGTCAAGCCGTATTCATACCATCTGGTTGTCCCCACCAAGTACGACTTCGAAATATGAAATTACATGGCGCAACTGATTGTTCTTTTACAAGGTCAGTAACCGAAACGACGCCGTGAAGGTGGCCTGCGATTTTCTCAGCATGGAGAATCTCCGCGTCACGGAATGGGTGTCGCAAGATTTCCGCCATCACCGACTAGCAGGAGGCAGTACCTTGGACGTCCTCCAGCTCCATCCGACGTTGTGGTATACTTGGAAAGCGCTATGCCAGCTGCATGACGCGTCACCACCCGTAGACGCTACGGTGGCCGCCTTCCGAGAGCAGGATTCCGAAAGCAACAGCGATGTTTCTGTCTATGCCGGTCGGAAAGGGTCTATCACCGTAGAATCTTCACCCGCCCTGCCGGACCTTTCGTCTAGTGGGTTCGAGAGCAACAGCATCGTCCCGCTCCAAGTCGACGTGGAAGGCCACGTCAACATAGACGCGTTAGCGGCCATGCCAGGTCCCTCCACTTCCCTCAGTAATACCGAGAGCGTCCCACTACATGTCCAGTGGGAAGGCCAAGTCGCCCCAGAAGCGTTACTGTTTTTTCAGGGTTCCTCCGCTTCTATCCACACCCAACAGGCTCCAGCGAAGCATACAAAACGTAATCGAAATAAGAAGGAAAAAAGGTCACAGCACGCATCGACCGGAGGCGGTTTGACGACGTTCGCATGTCTTATCTCAGGTTGTGCGGGGGCTTTCAACAAGAATGGCATCATAATGCATTTGTATGTCCCCTTTGTGCGTCTTTGTCAGACTCAACAGACTGATGATGCATTTGCTGGCCCAGGGAAAGGAAGCACGCGTTACAATGGAGCTCTGAGGCTCGAAAGGAGTTGCTTCGGTCTGATGGCGATCAATTACTCTCTGCGTTGATTCAATATGTAAAACCCCGTACTGAATAATCACCTATTCCAGGTGAATCATGATAGAATTCTGAAATGGGTTGGTTTCCCCTCATGCCGCAGGCAGCCTTCGTGACATCCATGCACTCTTTGACGTGCACTTGGAGCAAGCGCGGCAACACTGTGCGAACGGCGTTTCTACGGTTTTGGCGCGTCGGAAGCTTCTGGCACTCCCGCTCACACTGAAGGTTTCTGCGAGCCATATGATCTCAATCGCGGTCGCACTCGTCAAGCTCAGTATCCTCAAGTGTCGGACGGGCACGCCGCCGTTTCTCCGGCGTGGTGCGCTTCTAATATTCTCAGACCTAGTCTCTTATGGCGGGGTCAGATTCCACTGGTCCCTCCGTTATGTGCTTTATGCAGGTGGCAAGTGTGCATCGTCCAACAACTGCCTCGACTTTCTCTCTGCCAGCCGCGCCGTAAGCTTCATCCCAGTTTCCCTGTGCCCGCTTCTCGTTCTCCTCCCGTTCAGCCGATGAACACTAGATATATGGTTGCGAGAGAGCGGTGGGTGTAATCTCATGACAAACAGTTTTGGTGGTATATTTTCTCATATTTTCTCTTTTCCACCTAGATTTGTCTGCTTTCCCCATCAGCCCGGCACCCACCACCTGTTTCCTTCGTTCCAGTCGCCCGTCTGCTCCTCGACTTCGACTTCGACTCCTCACCCTGCTCACCCTCTTCACCGCCTTTGAAACTATGTTTTGTTCTCCCGCACAGCAAGTTCGGTACGCTACATATCGACGTCGATAATCCATCCGAAGCACTGTTTTTGGGGAGCTTAGCTTCGCGAGCATCTCGTTTTTGGCGCCTTTGTTGGGTTGGACGACGAGATTTCTTCTCCACCTATCCCCCACTTTGACCTTCTCTCCGTAGTCGACTCGATCGCCTACAACATTGTATTGTCCCTGTCAGGGTGCATCCTCGGACATGCCCGCATTCCCGGCATCGCGTGTCCCACGTCGCGAACAATTCTCCGCCATGCACCACCATCCTTCGATCTTGGTGAGCTCCCTGTAAAGACGAATGTGGAGCAAATATCGGGAAGCGGGGCGGAGCAAAGGTGAAACAGGGCAAACGATGGTATCATATGCTGCCGCGACCTTTCGCCTGCGGCAGACACTATCAACTCCGGCATTGAGAGTCCCTCGATAATACCCTCCTGAAGTGACGTCGCCCCGCCGAGCGGTAGCATGACGTTGTCGCATCGCTACAAAGCTTAAAGGAAAATCAGCATCCAGACTTACGCTTGCTAGTCGGGGTCATACCTTATGTTGAGTCAGATGGATGGCCGGTTCTTACCATGTTGTCAAGCCCTTGATAACGCCCTCCTGAAGTGACGTCGCCCCGCCGAGCGGTAGCATGACGGTGTCACATCTTTACAAGGCTCAAATGAAAATTAGCATCCAGACTCGCACTTGCTAGTCGGGGTCATACCTTATGTTGAGTCAGAGGGATGGCCGGCTTTTGCCATGTTGTCAAGCCCTCGATAATGCCCTCCTGAAGTGACGTCGCCCCGCCGAGCGATAGCATGACGGTGTCACATCTTTCCAAGGCTTAAATGACATCTGGCCTCCGGACTCGCTCTTGCTAGTCGTGGGTCATACCTTATATCTCGACAGAGTAGTTGTCCATGCGCACCATCATCTGCCGTTCTCCTATTGCAGTTGAATTGTAGTCTCGCACAATCATCGCGCTGCTGAATGGCTGACCAACTGCTTCCATACATGGACTAGTTTGTAGGTCAATATAGATTCTGCATCAAGCTCCCAACGTCTGGCCCTCTTATATCACGCTTTACCGTCAGATATCGACCTCACGGACCGTTATCGACCTCACCAGGTCATACCTGCGCGGAAAAAATTTCGTGATGCAGCTCGCTCGTAGAGTCGTGTAGTTGAAGTTGCGAGCAAGCCTGGATTCCCCACGGTCTCCTTCGAATTGACATCCATCACGACCGACGACTCAGTATCTTGACACAATCTAGCGACTCTCTTGGAGTATGGCTGCTCATATTCTGAGCTTACCGGACGACGTCGTGCTGGACATCTTGGAGAATCTCGACTACAAGTCCTTGCTAATCTGCCAGACGGTGCGATCTTCTCCAGTGTCGTGTTGTCATAGTAGTTGAATTATGACTTCAGACTTGCCACAGATTAAGGATACTCGTAACTGTGTCCGTACTTCTGCAGTACAAGATTGAGCTAGCTGCTTGTGGGATGGTTGACGGCCCCCGCGGAAGCCAGACCTTCGATGTGGCGGAACGACTGCGGCGACTGCGGCTGTACGATGTAGCGTGGAGGCAGCTTGAGTGGACGGGACACACTGCCCTCCCTCATCTAATCGACCGCTACCCGCCATCCATGGCTTCCGGGGGTGCATGTCTGTTCCGCAATACTGAAAATCCTGACGACGACGAAGCAGAAGTCATCGTCCAGCAGATATCCTCCGAACTGCGTGGTGTCAAAGAGCAGCATACGTCGTTTCCTGCGCATACCGGTCACAACATGCTGCTGGATCCCTCGCAAGACCTGCTGATAGTCGTGCCGATCACAGATCCGTAAGCCCCATTGATAGAACGTGTTTAGATCCCTGTTTCTCATTGTCACTCCAGGCCTGCACTACCGCATCGCTGTCAATTGCACTCGCTATCTACTGGAGAAGCTCATCCACTTGCCAGCGTCCTCGACCCTTGTGCTAATATAGGGGAAAGAATACTGATAGAGATACGTGGCGATCACATCCTAGAAGGCATTCAATCTAACCCTGACGTCGTCGTTTGGGACTACTATGTATGGAACTGGAGAACGGGACACATAGAATCGAAAATGGTATGACGTGTAATATGCGTTACAGCGGAGTACCGTTCCACTCACTATCCGTCTTCAGCCTTGCACTACATACAACAGCAGTATGCGTCAACAGGCTCGGTTCTTGGACAACGAGCACATTCTGGTCCTCCAAATGGCCGAATGGCGTGACAGCAAACTAGCGTGTATCCACGTCCTCCCGTTTACCACCACACTGCCTGAAAATGATCTTCCACCGCGTGATGTCGCACATCTTCCATCGCACACTTTTCTACTTCCGAAGTTTGTGCAAGAAGATCCTGGCCCACTTACAATGTCTCTGGCGTATGGATGCCTATCCAACGCAATGAGCTTGGGATACTTTCACAGCGACCCTGACGAGAGGCTCCTATCGATCCGCGTTGACAATGCGTGGTATGCACGTCCGCCCAAAGGCCTCGATTACCTCTTCATCGACATACCTCTCATGACACTCCGATCCTACTTCAGAATCCATCCGCCGTCGGGCCATTCTTTGACGGTGTCTTGGGATGACTGGGGCCAAGATACTCGTGTCACTCGATACGATTCCGATGGATGGCTGGACCTCTCGGATCCCATTATCACGAGTGGGATGAAGAGAGCGGGTCTACGAAAATCTGCCGAGAGAGACGGGGTAATTTTGGAGATGTTGGACTATCACCCTCAACGTGTCGCGCGCGCTATCGCACGCCAGCGGAATGGGGGCGGCGAAAAGGAGAGCGTATTTTTCCACAGCGACGAATTCGAGGACAAACTATATGACGACCTGCGGACGAGGTTGCCTTGCCTTATCAAACAGATACAGCTTCCGGATGAACTGGCCGTGGTTTCGAAAGATGAATCGTCAATGCTCGCTTGCTGCCTGTGCGAGGATGGCGTAATCTTCATGAAGGTGTGTCGAGATAGCTTGCGCTGTGGCCAACGTAATCTGCAGGCTCACATAGATGACTTTGTGCAGGTGAATACAGTAGGATCATGCATCACAATGGCATGGGAGTATAGGTTCTGAGGCGCATGATCGCATTCCTATTGCGGATGGCCACTTGAGTGAACACTTCGAATGATGCAGCAAACGTAGAATGCATGGCTTTACTCAACTACGGAGCGGTACGACCGTGGTTCAAGAGGATTGGAACAAGACTGCCAGCGACTAAGTATAAAGTATAAAGACCAGCAACGGAGACTACGACTATAAGTTATCACAATCGCAAGTAGTCATTGTCCCCAACCGGCCTCATGGAAAGTCACAGGCCAATACATCTACAACAACGACCATGTTCGGTCGTACTCGTCATTAAAAATATCCCTTCTGCGAAGGGAGACTCGAAGAAGAGGCGCGCCATCAGGTGAGACTGCGCGTCGCGGAGCGGATCTGAGACTCGGTGGCTCGATTGCGGGTACAAAGGATGATCGCCGCGGTTGCCCGTCCTCGGCGCGTCAAAAATATTCCGAGGCATTCGCAAGCTCCGTCGCATGCGTGGCAACCGAAGAATGGCGATGCGGTGTGATCGACCATCAACGATTCGCGCGAGTCGGCAACAAGACACGTTCGCAGGACGAGTAGTGGATCAGGAACTGACTGCTGTGTGGGAGTCAGGGATCGGCGGGTACAAGGCCTGATTTCAACATGATGCGATGTCGGAGACTAGCCTCGATCTCTGTTGCCGACCTTCGGAAAGCAATTGTCGAGAATCAAGAGATAGGTAAAGACTGCTCGGCGAGGTCGACCACGACTGTCCTTGGTATCGCATCGGCCATGGACAGAACGCGGAATTCAGTCGCACTTACAAACCTTGTCGTGACCACTCAGGCTAGGGTGAAATCGGATTATGAATCAGAGCTTGCGAACTCGGGAATGTAGTATTAGCTGAATGGTTTCGCAACGTATAAATTACATCGTTCACACTCGCCCGACTCACAACTGCAAAACGCAGGGCCACCGCCTATTGCGCTTTGCATTGCGAAACGATATCGTTGGGGACCTGCATGGCCGCGAGAGCCGACGGCTGGCTGATGAACTGCATGAGCAGCCCGGCCGACATATGCCACGCCAAGTGACAGTGGAACGCCCACGCTCCGGCTGGACAGGCGCGTGTCAGCACATGCGCACGAGAACAGATAAAGGTAACGCACGGTTGTCGGTCACGAATCGCAGGACGAGCCAGTTGTAGGCGGGGATGAGGACCGTGTCGCGACGGAGAGGGTTAGTCGCATTCAGCGCCTGTCCTGTGTACCGCCCTGGACCGGAGCCCATACTGTCACTCTTGTGAGCAGGCGCTCTTGCGTGAGGAGATAGGAGGAACATACATCCACGGGCGATGCCCATGCAAATGGAAAGGATGGTCTCCGTCGTCGAGGTTATCAATCCGAATGTCAATAACTTGAATCGAGTCCTCCGACACGATCAATTGATCGCCGTTCGGGATGCTCACGCCGTCGGGGGCGAACGTCTTAGGAGCGTTGCGCACAGCCATAAGCGTGGAGCCTGGCAGTGGATCCCAGCTCTGCCACCAAAACAAATTTCAGTAGCCAGCCTATCGCACTATCGCGACGAAACACTAACCGTGGAGTTGATAAAGCCAAGGAATCGCCCATCATCGGTGTTCTGGAAATCGAATGTAATAGGGACTGCGCGTGTCACATTAAGAGGTATGTCCGGTGTCAATGGCACGAGAGCGGTCGTGCCGTCGACGTCGGCGGCGTTGGACACGCCGGGCCCAGGGTCATCCGACGCGGGATCACCAGGGAGGCCAGTCACGGTGGCGTCATCGTAGCGAATGATGCCGCGCACGTCGGTGTTCTGCCCGGGCTGATCATAGGTGAACATGTCCGTTTGGAGCTCCGTGCGCATCCAGTACGTGCCGTTCGCGTTGGCCGTCGCATTGGTGTGGAGCAGGACAGAGTACCGCTGCGCGACCGCAAGGGTGACGCCAGATATTGTGGTAGGTGTAAGGAGCGTGCCATCCGCCTCGATGAGAGTGAGAGGATGAGAGTCTACAGAGAAACGAATGGAAGCGAACGAGCCGGCGTTAATGAGGCGAAGTCGGTATCTGTCCAAGGCGGGTCAGTCGTAGGCATATTGCTGGTGCTGGTCTCTTACGTCTTGTTCCGCTGCAGGGTAAACTAAACGGGACAGATTTAATGACCATCAGGACGCTGAATGTATGATAGAGAACGCACGTTGGAATAGGAGCCGCCGGTTCCTCCGGCGTAATATTGCCCGAGACCATTCAGAGTCTGAAGATGAAGCACGTCAGGTCCAACCCGACGCGCAAGCTGGAGGATCGAAAGCATACGCCAGAATCGGGTACGGGCTCATTTCCTTGCGTGCCCGCGATTCCGTCCGGCTGGAGAGGTCACTCATAAGACGGCGGTAACTTATGATCCTAAGCATGCAACTGACAGACAGATACTCGGCAAGAAGGTCACTGCTCATGTTGTGATACCAGTCGGCCATCTTCGAACAATATGAGTATGAGAGCCGATTACAACAGGCCATGAGGAAGAAGCTCACGTGGATCACGATTTCTTCGTCCCATTGCGGAAGACCAGACGGAGCAGGCGCGGTGGGGTGCACGATAAGGGCACCAGTGACACCGTCTGTGTACTGGGTAGAGTCTAAAAGTTAAAGTTAGTTGACGAAGGCTCAATGAAATTGATTCACGAACAATCTAAAGATATCGAAAGACTATAAGCCCTTCAGTCATTCGTATGCGAAGATGGTGTGCTCACGAGCGCTAGATAAGGTGTCAGCACCTGACTATATGCGCTCAGAAGTGTACGTACTGCCACCATGTCGTCCCAGAAAACTCTCCAAAAGTGAAGCTGTCAGGGTGTCAGTGTCGGATAGCGCTTTATATGCGCGCCTTACTTGTACGTGAGAGACTGTCCGGGTGGAATTCCGCACTCGGTGATGCCGGACGTGCCGTCATACCAGTTGGTACCATTTTGGTACTGCGCCACCAGGTGACAGGCCTGTCAGGGATGGAAACGATAAGAGATATGGAGACGCACGAGACCATGCCAGTGGATGCTCGTCGCGTTGGGCAAGTTGTTCTGAACGTTGACGATGAGGCGGTCTCCCTGGTTCGCCTCGATGGTTGGGCCGGGGTACATGCCTTCCAAGACAATCAGAAACGCTCAAAGTCTGCTTCGGCATATACACACCGTTCACGACGAGCATAGTGCGCTGAAAGCCATCTGGAGCACCCTCGACCAAACCGACCGAAAAGTTGTACTCGCGTGTCTGTGCTGGCTGGCCCAGGATAGATCCAACAATAAAGTTGGACTGATTTTGTGCCTGCAAAGGCGAAAGACTCGAGTCGGGCACCGAGGAGTGCTTGTGCTTGTGCTTGAGACCGACGCCTAGACCGACACCGAGGGCGATCGCGAGGACGACCAGAAAGGCAGCCACTGGTACGAGGAGACGATTCCTACGCGCCGGCCGTTCTTTCTGGTGGAGTTTCTCGTCGGAGAGATTGTCGAAGGACGACATGATGAGGGAGAGTACAGAACGCGCTCAGGCTGCCACCCGCGCTCTACTTTACTGCTTCGCATCGACGAATAGGCAATCAAGACCATGATCACGGCAGCCCAGGGCAAGCCTTGGCGGATTTTGCGAATGGATCAAAGTATATGGCTCATCTCGAAGATGCGGCGGTAGCGAGGCAGTCCTGAGGCAGTGTATGGTTGAGAAGAAGAAACAAACCGCGCGACAACCGCGGCACGTTGCACGAGATGGGGTCACGTGGGCGCTCGTGCGTCGCGTAATTGGACCGTCTTCCTTCTTCTTCGTCTTCTCCTCCACTCGACCACATTGTCCCTAACTTTGATCCCATCCCCGGTACCCACCAACAGGGCCAACAAGGGCCAACATGTCTCCCGGCGCTGGCGCGTGCTCGGTCATGGTGTCTCATTGTCGCCTTATGGTGATAGACCGGTCGTAAAAATACATTCTGGTCGTCGACGCACATGTTCCGGGTCCACACTTCTCTGAGATCAAGTCTTCAGGGGACTGGACCGACAGGAACGGCAACCAGCACGCTTGCAGGGCCCATCAATATCATCATGCAGTTTTGGAGAGCTTCTGCGTATAAAGAGGCAGGCTGTTCAAATCTCGAAGTTCGTCCGAGTCGCCTTCTACCAACATGCAGGCTGTTTCCACTCTTTTGCTGCTCCTTCCCACTGCGCTCGCGGCCACGGTGCGTCTCACATAGTTTGTTTCGCGATCAGAATCTCATAGAAATCCTGCAGGCCCCGACGTTCAAGGCGCCGTCCGCTGGTCCTCTCGTCGCGTCTCCCAACTACGTCGGCACGAGCAACAGCACTCTTCCGAAGCCCACCATTGTTCCTGGAAAGCATTTCGATCGTTTTATCCAGATCTGGATTGAGAACACGGATTACGCTTCGGCCGCGTCAACGGTGCGTTCTGGTTCACTTGAGCGATTCGGAAAATTCACACATCAGCATTCAGGCTGCCTTCTCCGACCTTGCGAAGCAGGGCATCGCGCTGAACTCATACTATGCCGTGACGCATCCTTCCCAGCCTAACTACCTCGCGGCCGCCGGTGGAGACTTCTGGGGTCTGTCGGACGACAACCTCTACAACATTCCCTCCAAGTGTGTACAGCCACCTCGTCACATGATATCTCGCTCACCTGCAGTTTAGCATCTCGACCATCGTTGATCTCCTGGAGGAGAAGAACATCTCATGGGTCTCTTACCAGGAGAGCATGCCCACAGATGGTTACGCAGGCTTTAAGTACGTGTTTCGTTGACGAATTGGAATCAGCGCCTAACGTTTCGTAGCTTCACGTCGAACAACTACCTTAATTCGTCGGCACCACCGTACACCTACTATGTCCGCAAGCACAATCCCACGATCATCTATGACTCTGTTGCCGAGGTCCCCTCGCGCGCTGCCCTCCACCGCAACTTCAACGATTTTGCGGCGGACGTGAACGCGTCTGCTCTCCCTCAGTGGGTGTTCATCACCCCCAACTTGGTCAACGATGCCCACGACACGACCATCGACTTCGCCGGCCAGTGGGTCGACTATTTCTTGCTCCCTCTGCTCAACGACACGCGTTTCAACGACAACAAGACACTCATCCTCCTCACTTTCGATGAGACGGAGACGTACACCGTCAACAACCAGATCTACAGCTTGCTCCTTGGCGGTGCCGTCCCCGAGAACCTCCGTGGCACGACCGACAACACTTACTACACCCACTACTCCTCGCTCAGCACCGTCGAGAACAACTGGAGCCTTGGTTCGCTCGGCCGTGGCGATACCAACAAGTGAGCACTCTCCTCTCGCGTCCTTCGCTCTCGCTGACCTTGTCCCAGGACGTTGAACAACGTCTACTCCGTCGTTGCGTCCACCACTGGCTACGTGAACAACAACATCACCGGCGCGGCCATTCCGTTCACCAACGCCACCGGCACGATCCCCGGCCCGCTCAATGCCGAGCTCTACGTGCCGTTCACCGCGCCTGACGTTAACGCCGTCGGTGCCGGTGGAGGCAAGGTCTTCGTCGCGCCCAGCCTCAACGTCAACTTCACTGCCGCTGCCGCGCCTGCCCCCGTCAACCTCACGGCGCTTGGCCAGACCGTCCCCGCGGCGGGCCCCATCAACGGCACCAGCTCTGGCTCGGGCAGCGCGCCCGCGCCCACTGCTTCTGGCAAGTCGGGTGCCATGCGCGTTGAGGTCGCCGCTGCTGGTATCCTCGCTGCCCTTGTCGGCACTGCTGCTCTGTTCCTTTGAGGGCTGGAAGGTGTTGATGTGTAACGTGGTGTAATGTCGGGTGGTGTAGCTGGTGAAAAGGACCGCGAAGTACTATATAAAGCGACCCGTATTTAATCCCGACTTGTAGCAGTCGTAACTTATACCAACACTGTTCAACAGTTCACACATTTGGTGCGGCGTCGAGCATGAAATGCGTTCAGAGGTAGGCAGGTGTGGCTAAAAAGTAAGTACTCTACCGTGTGCTGTATCCTGACAGTCGATCGATGATCCTCGAAGGTACCAAGATTGCAGACAGCACTTAATAGAACCAGGTTCTTGTGACGTCCCCTGGCCGACGCCACGGTGTAGAAGACTAGAAGTATCGTCAGGATTTCGAACAGGCCGTCGTCCAATCAGCAAGAATGTTATTTGACTCAAATGACCACCCTCAACAAGAAACCGATAAGTAGATTTATGGCAATGAGGATACGACTAAGTACGCGCCTCAGAAACTATACTCCCATGCCATTGCGATAGATCCGCTTATGGGGCCCATCTGCGCATCAGTACTTATGAGCATGCAGATCGAGTCGGCAAAGAGCAAGCAGCTTCAACACACCGTCATGAAGATTATTCCGTCTTCGCACAGGCAGCCGCTGATCACCCACTCGTCGTCCGACTGCTGCACTAGTTTGTCCGGGAGTGGGATCTGCTTGACAAGACAGGGCAGCGCTGTTTGCAGGTCATCGTACACCTCGCCTTCGATTTTGTCGCTGTGGAAGAGCACCTCGCCGCTACCGTCCCGTTGACGTGCGATCGCGCGTGCGACGCGTCGCGGGTGGTAGTCCAGCAACTCCAAAACTGCCGTGCTTCCTTCCCCAGATCTGCGTAGATTGATTCTCCTCATCCCACTTGTGCTGACAAGATCCGAGTGGCCCATCCATGGTCTGGAATCATGTCGAGTGACGCGAGCGCCATGGCGCCACTCGTCCCAAGGCACCGTCAAAGAGTCTCCCGAGAGGGGATGCGTCGCGATGTAGGATCGGAACGTCTGGAGAGGTATGTCGATGAAGACGTGATCTGGACCTTCAGACGCGCGCGGATACCAAGAGTTGTCGACGCGAATTGACAGAAGCCTCTCGTCAGGGTCGCTATGGAAGTATCCCGAGTTTGACTCGCTATGCGGGCAACCATACGCAAGAAACACTGTAAGGGGGCCAGGATCTTCTTGCACAAACTTCGGCAGCATGAAAGCATGGCCTGATGGTTCTGCGTGGATCGGCCTTTGAGGAATGTTCCCTGGCGGCGTACTGGGGATCGAAAGGACGTGTATGCAACCTACTTTGCCTTCGTGCCATTCGCCTGTTTCAAGGACCAGAATGCGATTGTTATCCAGGAACCTAGCGTGCTGGCGCATACTGCTGTTGTACGTAGTACTGGGCTGATGAATGGTGAGTGGGACAATAGTCCGTTATAAGACTGTGTACACCCCGTACCGTTGTCAATACGATGTGTCCCGTTTTCCAGTTCCATACGTAATAGTCCCAGTTGGCGAGGTCTGGGTTAGGCTGAATAGCCTCCAGAATGTGGTCGCCACATATCTCTATCAGTGTTCGTTCGCCTATATCAGCACAAGGATCCAGAGCGCTGCTCAGTGGATGCGCTTCGCCAGTAAACAATGATAGTAATTGACATCGGTGAGGTAACGGAGGCCTGCAGTGATAGTAAGAAACAAAGAAGTAAGTATGCTACGTCGATGGGCTCACGGGTGGGAAGAAACTGGCGCAGATGTCAATAGGTCTTGCGAGGGATCGAGCAGCACGTTGTAGCCCGTACGAACAGGGAAAAATATGGACCGCTCTTTTACACCTCGCAGTTCGGAAGAAATCTGCTGCAATAGGTCTTTTGGTTCGTCGTCGTCGACATCTGATTCGTCGTCGTCGACATCTCCGGTCTGGAATAACAATGCACCCCTCGAGGCCATCAAGGGAGGGAGATGGTCGACAAGATGAGGAAGGGCAGTGTGTCCTGTCCACTCGAGGTGCCTCCAAGCTGCGTCATACAGCCGCAGCCGCCTGAGTCGCTCGGTCACGTCGAGTGTCGAACTTCCGCGGGGGCCATCGACCATCCCACACGCTGCCAGCTCAATGGTGTATTGGAGGGAGATGGACTCGGCTACAAGTGTCTTCAGTCTGCGACACGACTGAAGAGAAGCTATAAACCAGTGAAGTTTCAAATTGAGGAGATCGCACCATCTGACAGGCGAGCAGAGACTTGTAGTCGAGATTCTCCAGGATCTCCAGAAGGTCGTCGTCTTTGAGGTTCAGAATGCGAGCTGCCATGGCTCAGCTACTTTGTCAGATGATGGAGGGCTACGAGGGCTATGGTCCTGAAACTTGAAGCTGAAACTTGAAGCTTGAAGAGTCGAATCGCGATGGACGCCTGGCGTCTGCCGGTGGCGAGGCGACCGCGGCAGACCGTGGGAACAGCTGTTAGCAGTGCACGAAGCCGCGCCCTGACGCGCCGGTCGAGTTATATATGTTAATAACGTTAGTATGGCTGGACTTGGGGGCCGAACCAACAGAGACTGACAGGTCGTAACGCTGGCTACGATTTCCTCCTCGCCGTCGATGAGATAATGGTTCGGAAACGAGCGCACCATTCACCGTTTAGGAAGGAGTGACTGATGTTGTATTTCTTTTCCCACAGTTTCGGACCCGTGCGGTGCCAGGACAAAATGTAGAAATCAAATTGAAATACATAGCTATAATACCAGCGAGGTCGTGCCAGCGGCGTATGTAGTGCGTGACGAATTCTGGATTATATACGTGCTCGTGTCCTCGCCAACCCATTCTGACACTGGTGATTTGAAGATTGATCAACTGTTCAAGATGTCCTATAGCGGATCGGCCAGAGTAAGTATCATAGTGCCAGCATGCTAGCAGACGTTGGACATCTATGGATATCTGTTTTGAGATGGATTATTCTCGCAGCGCCGGGGATCTTGCGGGGATGATCCAGGTCGTGCACAAGATGTAGGCTGCTGTCGGTACCGAGCTCTCCGCGAAACCCGAGAGATGACCAGCCGTTGCAACAAACCAACTTCACCGAGATCGACTGCAATTGCTAGGCGGGAAGATCATTCAAATGGGAGGAATCTGGGTAGAAACCACGTCATTCTGGAAGTCTGCGGTTTGCTGTCAATCTGATGGGTCTCTTTCGTGCGATTGCCCACCGTCTAACCTGCGACATGAAGTCGAGTGCGTCCAAAGCGACACCGATACGTCAGACTGCGAGACCTCACTCGTCTTGGTGCTTGTCGCCACCTGAGAAATCAACTTAGCGGGTTTGGGAATCTACGAAAGTTTGAGACAAGGAGTGGCCAGAAGGATTGCCCTGTAACTAATCGATATGACGCTGATGAGGGAACTTGTGAGAAAGTAGCGGGAGAATTGGGAGACACGTCTCCCCACGGGGAATTTGGACGAGCGACCTACTTACTTGTGCAACGATACTCCCGCCGTGTTCCTGATACAGGTACTTTCGCGGAGGCATCCAAGTGGGCTGGTGCCCACCTGCGGCTTTCTCCAGCAATTCTCCAGGGTCGCCTTCGCGCTCATGGTGGGCTTCTGGTCGCAAGGCTTTGGCTACCAGTTCCCAAAGTCTTGACAACTCGTAAAACGATACATAAGGGAAACTGGTCGATCCCCGGCCAGCCGAATTGCACTGAGGTCGCGAAATCAAATGGCAGTTGCGTGGAGAGCCAACGAATCACCAAAGGGAGTCAAGTGGGTCCGCCCGATCGGCGCCGAGATCCCAGATATCCTGTTTGCAGAATATGCTAGAGATTCTCGAGATCCAAATTGCCTTGAAACCTCGGAGACATAGCGGGACCAACAGGCGTCGGAACGGGATGTTCGCATTCCATGTCGTACACTCGGCGCGGGATAACGAGGATACTCCGAGAGAGACTACAGAAGACATTGGAAGATACGCTGAATGAAAACGTGGGTGCGTTGATTTGGAGGGTGAAACCGCGGCTGCAGGATGCCGGGGGGGAAGACGCACCGTGGCGGCCTTGCGGCCCCTTGAAAGACGTGAAGACGGGCGTGTGTTTGTTCTGGCCACCAAAAATGAATCTAGACGGTCTATGGTATCTCGACCGATCAAATTCTCGAGGGTGATTGGCCGGGCTGCCGCAGGGAATACCCCGACCACCGTCCTCTGCCGCCGACAGACAAAATGCCCGACGTTGCTCGGGAGAATGAGTGCGGTCCGTATTTCCTTCAGACAATGATGGAATGTATGACGCGGGAGAATACGTCGATGCCAGTGTGCCTCGGAGCATACGCGGGCGCTCAACTGCGCTCAAGTGAACGAAAGACCTTTCAAGGCCCTGGGTTCTCAACAAGATCGGAGCGAAGCATGCATTATGTTCCCGAGTTTGGGCGAGTCACCAGCGGGAGCTGTGCGCGGGAGGCGCGGTCGACGACCGCGGCCATAGTAGACGGATCGATGGACAGCCCTCCGACACCCTATGTTTAGCCATTTTCGGAGGCCTCTATGGAGCTTTGCACGTCTGCGGATACAGACGTCCAAAATGCGAGGAACAGAGACGATGCATGTACACAGTCAGGACGGGAGGGTTTCAGGTCGCGGAACGGAGAGAGAAGTGCGGAATAAATACGGGGGAGCAGGGGAGGATATAGTCAGGAGGAGTGGCCGGGGTCGTTCCGGCACGTGGGGGAGAGGAGGAGGAGACGATTTGACTGATCTCCCAAACCGTCATTCGTCGTCCGTTTCTCCTGCCCCTCGTCTGCGATAATCCATATAAGCCCGTACAGCGCATATATAAACTCTACGTCGCATACTAGTCCTTTCTTCTCTTCCTACCATCACCCACAGCCTCGCGCTCCCTCCCCTTGACTCCCCAGTCATCTTGACAACGAGCATCCCGCCGCCATGGACAGCTTCAACGAACCAAAGCGCACCAGCGCACCTATCTCCCTCGAGGACGTCACCGCCGCCGTCCGCGCGAACGAGGCAGATCTCCGTTCAAAGGGGATTCCACTCTCTGGGCGCGTTCTTCACGTATGCCATTACCTCCCCGTCGTCGCAACCCTGCAATCTTCTTCGCGACCCGGCATACTCTCTCCACCCCCTACACCGCCCCAGCAACACTCCGATATCCCTCCCTCGCCGTCGGAACCCTCACCGCCTGCGCACGCGACCGCCGACGCGGGAGTCGAGCTGAAGCCCAAGTGGAGCCTTGCTGCGCGCCAGGGCCATACCGCCATGATCAGTGGCATTCGCTCGCTCTCTGCGACTCACGAGCAGATCATCATTGGCTGGACGGGCGACATTGAGAGCCCGGTCGCAAATTCAGGTGAGCATACTCTCAGTATCTGGTTGTTTCCTTGGTGCCCGGATATCACCGCCTTGCTTGTCCGCTCATGTCAGCTTCCGCGTGTGAGTCAACGTTGCGCATTGCGAAGTCTACTATCAAGAGTCTTCGCTGTGTCGCGTTGAATGTTTCTTTATTTTGATATCTCGCCCGTCATGGTATCGCGCGTGCTGACGTCATGGGTGCAGGGACCAAGATCCCATCGAACTCCCTTTCGGAAGAGGACAAGACCGCGTTGGAGGAGGAAATTGCACGGTATGAAGGTGACGACGAGGAAATCAAAGGGAAAACTGCGTACGTTCCCGTTTGGCTTGACGACAAGGTCGCCCACGGGCACTACGATGGGTACTGCAAACAGAGTGAGTACTCCAGCTTGGTGCATCAGTTCCGAGCTGACGATTCTCCATACTTAAGCCCTTTGGCCGCTCTTCCACTACCTCCTCTGGCAGGACGTGTCTCCGAACTCTCATTCGGCCTCCTTCTCCGCAGACGAAGACTGGGCACCGTACGAGCAGGCCAACGCAGCGTTTGCGCGCCGCATCCTTGACGTCTATCAGCCAGGTGACCTCGTCTGGATACACGACTATCACCTACTGCTCGTACCCAAGCTGCTACGGATGATGGTGCCCGACGCTTGCGTCGGGCTGTTCGTTCACACTCCCTGGCCGAGCAGCGAAGTCTTCCGGTGCCTACCTCGTCGGAAGGAAATCCTTGACGGCATGCTAGGAGCAAATCTTGTGTGCTTCCAGACTTATTCCTACTCGCGGCACTTCACGTCGTCCTGCGTCCGCGTCTGTGGATACGAAGTCGCAGCTCGAGGAATCGACGTTCAAGGTCATGTCACGTCCGTAATGCACACCCCCGTTGGTGTTGACGCTGACCGTGTCGCACGCGATCTGTATGTCCTATGTTTGGAGGTCGATTGTCAATGACTTACTTCCGTCGAATAGTCTCCGCCCCGGTATTCAGCCGAAGCTCGCTGCTCTGCTGAAGCTTTACTCGGGCAAGAAGATCATCATCGGACGCGACAAGCTTGACGTGGTGAAGGGCGTTGTGCAGAAGCTGCGCGCCTTTGGGAAGTTCCTGACGGACTACCCTGAATGGCGCGGCAAGGTTGTGCTCATTCAAGTCACATCCCCCGCACTGAGTGACAGCCCGAAACTTGAGCGTCAAGTGAGCGAGCTTGTCAGCAGCATCAACGGCGAGTTCGGCGGCTTGGACTTCATTCCCGTGCACCATTAGTACGTTTCTTGTTCAGATGACGAGGGTGCATCTCTGATGAGAATTTTAGTCACCAGACGATCAAGAAGGACGAGTTCTATGCATTGCTATCAGCGGCCGACCTAGGCGTGATCACGCCTCTCAGGGATGGCATGAACACGACCTCCATGGAGTTTGTCATTGCGCAGGAGAAGACGAAGAAGAGCCCCCTCATCTTGAGCGAGTTCATGGGCATTTCGAGCAACATGACAGACGCGCTGCAGATCAACCCGTGGAATCTTGGCGTACGTCAAGCGTTTGATTCTCTTTCGTGCGAACTGACCGGGTAGGTACGGACAGGACGTGGCGAAGGCCATGCACACAGGCCTGCTGATGTCGCAGGCGGAGAAGGAGCAACGACATGCCGCTCTGCACGCTGTCGTGACCACGCACACGTCGCACACGTGGGCGATGATGCTCGTGAAGATGCTGCTCGGCATGATGGACTCGCAGAACATGGCGCGCTCGACGCCAGTGCTTCCCACCGACCACATGCTCTCGCGGTACAGGTGTGCGCCGAAGCGGCTCTTCCTGCTCGACTACGATGTATGTATCTCTCTTTTGCTTCCGTAGCACATACTTATATGAGATTGGCGCACAGGGCACACTCGCGCCGATCGTCAAGACGCCGTCGATGGCTGTTCCGTCCCCCGATACCCTCAAAGCTCTCACAGAGCTGGCTCAAGATCCCAAAAACCTTGTGTACATCATATCGGGACGCGATGGTGCGTTCCTCGAGGAGCACCTGGGACATATCCAGGGTCTCGGGATGTCTGCCGAACACGGCGGTTTCATGCGTCCACCCGGAGAGGCCCATTGGACGAACTTCACCGAGAGCCTCGACATGGAATGGATGGGCGAAGTGCTCGAGGTGTTCAAGTACTACACAGAACGTACTACGGGGAGCCATATAGAAGTGAAAAAGAGCTCGATTACGTGGCATTACCGGGCTACCGATCCCGAGTGGGGGTGAGTTCCTCTGTTTTCTTCCATGGTTTGCGACACGTAGCTGATTCCTGCGATTTGCAGTCAATTCCAATGTAGACAGTGCCAGGACCTGCTCGAGAACAACGTCGCCCACAAGCGTCCCATAGAAGGTGAGTTGGGAATCGGATCGGTTGCAGATTTTGCGCTGACGTATGTCGTGGTGTAGTTCTCGTCGGGAAGAAGAACCTCGAAGTCCGCCCCATCGCCATTAACAAGGGCGAGATTGTCAAGCGTATCTTGTATCAAAACCCTGACGCCGGGTTCGTGTTCTGCGCAGGAGATGATAAGGTGCGTGCACCAGTGCTTGCCCGTTCGCTGTTATCGCTCATCGCAGTGCTCTGATAACAGACCGACGAAGACATGTTCCGCTCCCTCAGCTTCCCGGAGTCGAGTGGTCCCCTCACAATGGAGGCGCCGCTGTCCGTGTCGCTGCTCACGACCGAGAAGGAACAGGAGCACCCTGTCGTGACTTTGAACCTCTCCTCCTCGGACATCTTCACGACAGCCGTCGGCCATGCGACGAAGCGCACACTGGCGAAGTGGCACGTCACGAGCCCGCTGGAGGTCATCAGCGAGCTCCTGCAACTTGCGAGTGTCTCCGTTGCCGAGCAGGAGCAGGCCAAGCTGTGAGGATGCGTCTGCTCTGGTGAAGTCGCTGCCTGCGGGGTGTATGATTATGATATGAGGTGACCTAGGCTTGACGACGATATACCATTCTATTCACGACAATTTGCTTATGTTTATGAAGGCCTCTGCCGCTATTTTTTTTGGCTTCGGGTTCATACTTCCATAGAACAGCACCAACGGCGCAGAGTCGGATGAACGCAGTCCTCCATTGGTTATACGATATTTCACGAAGCTGGTTATTTTGTCCATTTGTACCATCTATCATCGTTCACGAGACACATAGCAGTACTCGAGTGTATCTAGATGTAAAAAGTAATTTATTCTGCCTTGAATTTCCTGCGCTCAGGACGACTTTTCGCGTCGCATGCAAACCAGATATTTGGCGCCCGGCGCCACCGACCGAAGCGCCGACCGAAAAGAGAGCGACGCGGCGCCTCCGAAAAAACGGCCAACTCTTTCTCCAACCCCTTTCTCCGCGTTCGCGCTGTACTGACCCTCGCCAGCTTGCAAGCACCATGGACGTCGACATGAAAATCAAGGAGGATGTCGACGACAAGCGTGACAAGGAGAAGGACCGCGACTACGACCGTGATCGCGACCGCGACCGCGACCGCGACAGAGATCGTGACAGGGACTCTGGCAGAGACTCACGCAGGGATAGAGAGCGGGACAGGGACAGACGGGATTCTGGTCAGTTCACTCTTTTCCAAGACCTACGAACTGTCTATGATCTGACGATGTCGTGTCATGTGCAGTGCGTAGTAGGCGGGGAGGCGGCGGCGGCGGCGGCGACCACTGGGAGCCCGACGACCGACGCAACGGCGAAGTAAGCTCTCGAATATCTTGCGTGCGCATGCTGCCACTGACATCTGCGGGCCATCGCAGCGCCGGCGCCGCTCCCGTACGCGGTCGCGGTCGCGGCGTCGCTCCGCGTCTCCCCGCCGGCGCCGCCGCTCGCGCTCGCGCACGCGGGACTCGCGGTCGCCCAGCCGCTCGCGCTCGCGCGACCGGGACCGCGACCGTGACCGCAAGCCCGCGGAGGCGTTCCCGCGCTCGCTCGGCGGGCCGATGAACGCGCCGCACGAGGAGGCCGTCGAGTTCGCGAAGGTCAGCAAGCGCGAGAACCGCGTGTATGTCGGCAACCTCAGCTACGACGTCAAGTACCGGGACCTGATGGAGTTCATGCGGGGAGGTGGGTGGGGGCACTTTGTTGGATTGGATTGGATCGGTCTTTTTTGTTTCTTTGGGGAGAGGGACACGAGTTCGAGAGCGGGGTCAGAGTGTAGGCCATTGGGGAGGGGTGAGAACGCGGATCGCAGGCGTCCCCGGCATGTGGATCACCGTCGTCCTTCTCGACGTCGCTCGGCGTTGGCTGCCGGGTCGGTAATGGGCGAAGGGGGTGGCGCTTATGGACAGGGGCGAAGTTTTTGTTCGAGCTCGAGAGGGCGCGGGGCTTTTTCAGTTTCTTTTCTCGGTCTTTCTGGTGGAGTAGCGAGTTGTGAGGATGGCTGATTGACGGGCATTTTATTTTGGGGTCATTAGCTGGGGAGGTCCTGTTCGCCGAAGTTCTCATCACGCCGACGGGCATTTCGAAGGGATGCGGGTAAGTCTCTTCCTCGTCTACAGTTTGACTCGTCATTGATACATCGCGGCTTGTAGGATCGTCGAGTTCGCTTCGCAAGAAGACTGCCAGCGTGCAATCCGCGAGCTCTCCGAGCAGCCATTGCTGGGCCGCCCCGTTTTCATCCGTGAGGTGCGTAGCTTGCTCGTCTGGCTTCTTCCGGCTCGAACGTCTTTTAGGATCGTGAGCATGAGTCTCGCTTCGGTGCCACCCCGGTGCCTGGCAAAATCGGCATGGCCATGGCGGGGCAAGGCTTACATGCCGGACCGCCCCCTCGTCCCGCCTACCACAACGCATTTGGTGCTAGCAGTGCCGGTGGACAAAACCCCGGCAACCAGCTTTATGTTGGCAACGTAAGTTGTGGCTTGCCAATGTCAAAACGCTGCAAGACTAAGTCACTCTTTCCTCAGCTGCCGTACCAGGCTGGTTGGCAAGACTTGAAAGACCTTTTCCGGTCCGCTGGTAACATCGTCCGCGCAGACATCAACATCGGTGCCGACGGTCGTCCCAAAGGAAGTGGGACTGTCATCTTTGAAACTGCGAAGGATGCGCAGCAGGCGATCAGTCAGTCTTAATCATAAGCAATATCATCGCATCACCTGGTTGCTTACTATTTATACCAGGCATGTATAACGGGTTCGACTGGTATGGTCGTATCCTAGAGGTCCGAGAGGTAGGTCGTCTCACTTTTTTCCGTCTACGCTTGCCGACACGGTCCCAGGATCGCTACGCTGGGCTGTCCGGTCCCGGCGGCGGAGGATTCCGTGGGGGCCTCCGCGGTGGTCTTCGTGGTTTCCGCGGCGGCTTAAGAGGGTCAGGCTTCCGTGGCGGTTTCCGTGGGGGCTTTGGAGGAGCCGCAGCGGCTGGTGGACGCGACTTTTCCAACCAGGATTTGTACGCGGATTACTCAGGGCCAGACCAGCAGGCCGGCGGGCTGCGGATGGACGGTTTCGGGGCAGGAGCTGCGGTGGGCGCCGGGGCCGCTGCTGGCTTTGGCGTCGGTGGATACGGTGCGCCTGGTTACGAGCCTGACCCAAGTCAGCAGATCATGGTTCGCAATGTGAGTGCGCCGTTCCATGGGAACGAAAGCTTGGTGCTGACGGTGCACTATCTCTGCAGCTGCCGTGGTCGACTGCGAATGAGGATCTCGTCGAGTTGTTCGAGACGACGGGTCAGGTCGAGCTCGCTGAGATCCTGTTTGACGGTGCTCGGTCGAAGGGCGCGGGTGTCGTGCAGTTCGCTCAAGTGGCCGAGGCTGAGACGGCGATCGGTGAGGCTTTCGCTCCAATCTGCGTATCTCAATTTTCAATGTCATTGTTATGTAGCGAAATTCCAGCAGTACATGTACGGCGGTCGTCCGTTGGGTGCGTAATTGTTGGTCTTTTGTTGTCTGTTGTCAGGTAGCTGACTTTAGTGTTGTTCCGCAGATGTACGCTTCAACGATCGCTGGCACACATTCACGCCGACTGCAGCGAAAGGCGGGCAGACCATGCCCATGCAGGCCGAGGTGACTGTTTGATAACTTGTTGGCCAGTGTTCTATGTCACATCTTTACTTGTCTATCGTATCCTAGCCCTCACCTCTGTGTTGAATTGTTTCTAATGTTGGGCGCGTCTGGTTGAATATTGATCTTTGCCTCGTGGCAACGTGTTCCGTAGTACTTATAGTTGCCGTCAGCGTGGCCTTGGCCTGTCGAAGAGAATTGAAGTCGTGCTCTTGGACCATACGCCGTACAATTGACTGCCGAGTTTGCGAGGGAGCACTATACACGCAACGTGGGCGAGATGTAGACAGACCCCCGAGTGTGCACTGACTTGGCTGGGATATTCAGACTAAACGTACTTTGTGTAGCTGACTCTGGCATGCTACTTGGTTCGTTTCTTGGCGCGTCGGAGACGTGGTGAGATGCCTGCGGGGCGAGTTGTGGCGGTGCCGGGACGCTGACAAGAATTGCTGACAATTGCTGACACGCGAGCGTTGTGGTGAGTTCCAGGACGTTCCAGCTGGAGCTGTGCATCTCTCCGTCCGTCGGGCACCGTCTTGCTCATTCCTTGTCTTTCCGTTCCTAAGGGCCCTGCTTGAGCCTACGTGTCAGCGGTGCTGCGCATCAAGCGTATAAGAACTCGCCTCTATCCGCACCATGGGCCCCCAAGTACCCATCGAGCCTCACCCCGTCGTCGACCAACCAACCCGCAACTCCTCTAAGCTCAATGGCTGCTGTCGTATCTCCCTCTGCCTCCGGGCCCTCGCGCGCCTTCCCTCACGCGGCCTTCCACCCTCACCACCGTAACGCGTTCGAGGCCTTCGCGCCACACCGCCACATACCCGCAGCGTCCAGCGAGGGGTCCTGGCGCAAGCGCGAGCCCGTGCTCCTGCAGCCCGTGGAACCCAAGCGCGCGCGCACGAGCCGCCGCGCCCCGGCGCACTCGCGCAGCCCGTCCGCGTCCTCTGCGTCGTCGGTCTCTTCAGAGACGTCCTGGCGTGCCGCCCCGCGGTCGCCCGTTGTAGCGTCGTCTAGCGCTGCAGCAGATGGTGAGCCGGCTTTCTTGCGTCGCGATTTGTGCAGCAACTTACCTGTCTCCGCAGTATCCAGAGATGTGAGGGTATACTCTGCGTCGGACCTCCTCGCACTTGCGTCGTCACCCCTTGTGGGCCTCAGCGCGCCCTCGCAGGCCGTTGTCGAGGACCTGGTTGCGCACCATGTATGGCGCCGCGGGTCTCGCGCAAGAGGAGCTGGAAACGGGCGTCGGGGGGTGTCGCCGAAGGGGTCGCAGTCGTCGTCGTCGTCGTCGGATGGGGAGAAGAGTGATTGAACGCACCGCGCGCTTTCTCCCTCTGAAACGCAATGTTGTCTCGTACATATACCCTAATTGCATGCATGTACCTCTAGACTATTTCCTGGTCTCGAAGAGAACAGGCTTTCACTTGAATTACCCCTGATTCACTCGCCCAAAAAGGCTTCTCGTGCAACCGATCGTCCTAATTAGGATGCCTTTCACGTCTCGTCATTGGCCGTCGGGGACGCCTTTCGCGGCTCGGCCGGCACATGCTGTCCGTCAGCGTCACGCAGAGATTTGATGGGTAATGAACTTAAGCTCGTTTCTCTCAATGAGAAGGTTTTTCACCCCCACGTCTTACGATGCTTCACGCAGAGAATCATCCAGCTCAGAGTAACTTACGGCGTGTTTTGCCGCTTCCTGTAGGCGGAGATGCGTGTGCTGGCACGTCGTGCCTTTTGGAGTCTTCCCTCGCGGTGCACTAATCCTTCATTTGCTTGACAGAATATCCTGAGGCCGCGGTCGACGCTGAGCGGACGGGAATTCACTCCGGCGTCCGTTCGACTGCAGGCTCTACAAACGGAGATTTCGGCAGCTTCACCTTTCAGTGCGCGTCTGGTGCGTTTCGCAGCCCTGCTCAACTGTGCTTTACTCATTTTTTTGTCCAGCATCTGTTGATACCGGTCTTGGTCTTGGTCATAGTCACGGTCCTGGTCATAGTCACGGTCTTGGTCGTCTTGTATCCCGGTCGTTTGTTGATTCCGGTCTTGGTCCACCATTCTTGGTGCACTTTCTTGTTCCCGATGGCACGCGGGGAGTGGAGCGTTCGCTGAGTGTGACGACATTGAATCAGTGGTATAAGTTCCACCATGTCGTGTGCGGCACAGGAGATGCTGCAGAGTCGCTATCGGCGACGCCTCGACCTTTGTTGTTGTTTGATGTGCGATCGTTCTCCCTCCTTATTCCCAAGTTCATGTTATAAACACTCAGAGATTCATCCGCATATCTGCTCGGACCATTGTGACGAGATTTTTTACATTTTCCAGCCGCTTCTGAACGGGCGCCGTACCATCCCGCTCAGTGGGACTTCCGAATAGGTCCGGGTGCCCGTTATTGAGTCAGATTTGACGTCGCAGACATCAGGCGACAGTGACGAGGCCGACAAAACTATCGGTTTCCCGGAATTATACTCGCAAGAGCTACAGCTATCGATTATTCAGGAGTGGCAAGTACACGTAGATCCGCGAAACTGGGTAATTCATGCTTGTTGTGTGTGGGCAATGTAGGTATCCAAGCCTGTCTACTTCGAGAGACCAGGAGGTGCCCGCAGGGCGGTGATATGTCTCTTCTTGCACGACCAGAAGCTTTGCCTGTAGGCGCTTCAGCCGGGCCGTCCGGCAGTGTCCGGCGCGAGGCAAATTGGCGTCTGTCCGCC
>MU277201.1:398880-547701 GCA_022160305.1 Artomyces pyxidatus | reverse complement strand
ATTAGGTCTTATTATCCGTTTATTCTCGTGCAAGGGCGGTGCTCACCTCTGCTGACATGCGGTGTCCCTCCACTCGTCATGCAAAATGGTTCCGTAGGGCCGTAGCGGCCCAACGATAGCTGAAGTACTTGCCGCCGCGTCATTCAATCTATACTGAAGCGAGGAGTCCGCGACTAGGGCATCCAGTCTCCGGCAGGCCTGGGATAATTGATGCCGTAAATAAACTGCCACATAAGAAGGAAGTAGGAGGTCGCACCAAGTGACAGGCAAGCGAGGACTTGTACTCGGTATTCGCCAAGATCTCCAGTACAGCATCATCCGGTGAATTGAGAATATGAGCTACCAGGTTCAGCGGTAATTAGGAGTTATCGTCAGAGCGAGAACTTCACGCTAATGTACAGTAGCCACAGTACACGAGGGGAAAGAGGAAGAGGCGAAATCACGGCTCATCCTTCCGTCGCGTCTTACGCTGCTTTCTCTGCACTCAGTACAGCGTTACTATTACTACTAGTGGAGCTTCGCACCTTCGGTCAACATTTTCCCTTGGCCTCCGCAAAAGCTTTCCCGTTTCCGAGTCGCAGGCTTAACCCAAAGCTTTTGCAACAGTCGAGGAGTTGCAGTGGTTGATATGTCGGATGCCGCGGCACTAGTACTGCCGCCGCCTGCGCACGATATGATTCCCACGCTGCCTTGTCGTGCCAACTCCGAGCGGGCCATTGTGCAATTTCTGTTCAACTTGTTCAGTGTGCCAAAGGCATTTCGCACCTCCGACTCCTCTACAATTCAGTCAGCCAAGTCAAGCCACCTTCGAGGATGACCGCTCGAGGCCATATTTTGCGCTTCCCGGACGACATCATACTAGAAATCCTCGCAAACCTTGAAGGCAAGTCCTTACTCACCTGTAGCACGGTGCGGGCGCCGCCTCTGTTGTTATGACGGACAATACTTGACTGACATGAAAGCCAGACATGCCATAGGCTCTACACACTCATCTCCGAGTCTGTCTTGCTACAGTACAAGATCGAACTGGCGGCATGCGGCGAGGTGGACGGAAGCCCATTGCTTGATGTGGCCGAGGAAATGAGGCGCCTACGGCTATATGATGCAGCTTGGAGGAGGCTCGAATGGACGGGGCACACTGGACTGCTCCATCTTGCAGACCGACACCCTCCTTCCATGGCTGCGGCAGGCGCCCTAGCATTCTACAGCACAACCGTCTCCCACCATCAGTCGTTGACCATCCTGCAGCACGTTTCCTCCAAACTTCGCGGTGTCCACGAGCAGCACGTTGTGACCCCTGTGGGCGTTGGCTACAACTCGCTCATCGACCCCTCGCAAGACCTGCTGGCATATATGCCGCGCCCAAACCCGTGAGCCCACATACACGCTCTGTCCGCAGTCCGCTACTCAGTACTCATCCCCTGGCACTGTAGGCCATCGGCTCCGCGTCTTTGTCACGGTTCACCTGCTCACGCTATCCACCGGCCAGCCCCACTCACTACGCACTGCTCGCGACCCGTGCGCAGAGATGGGCGCGCGCATCCACATCGAGGCGTGCGGCGACTACATCCTCGAGGCAGTGTGCACACATGCGAACATCGCCGCCGGGTCCTTTGACTGGGAATACTACGTCGTGTGGAACTGGCAGAGCGGCAGCACCGCATTGACCCTGGTAAGCTGCATATGCTTGATGTCCGCCGAGCACCTCCACTAACTGTTCGCCAGTTCGACTCGGACAGCCACCGAGTATTCCAAATTTGTAGGTTTCTAGATAAATCGCGCGTCCTGACCATCGGGCCCAGAGCCTGCGTGGTCTGCGTACAGGTCTACGCGTTGTACGACGACAGAACGTCGCACTCCTTCCTATTCCCTAAGCTCACCTCGAGCTTCATCGGCCCCATCACACCCTCCCTGGCGTACAGCGGCCCGCACAGCGCCATGGACGAGGGGAGCTTCCACAGCGACCACGCAGAGCGGCTGCTCTCTGTGCGCGTCTCGTCGCCCGATCACGAGCTAGCCGACCCCACAAACGTTGTTATAGACACCCCGCTGGAGACGCTCCGGTCCTACATTGCGGCCCATCCGGCGCAGGGGCTCCCCGTGGAGGTGTCGTGGCGGGAGTGGGGCCAACGCACGCGCGTGACACGATGGGAGTCCGGACTGGAACGGGGAACTAGTCGTGAACGGGATGAGGCGCATCGACGTGCGAAGGGCGGATGACGGCGAGAGGTTGCTACTGGACGTGCTGGACTACCACCCGGTACGCGTTGCGCGCAACCTTGCACTGCAGCGGCGTGGGGATGGAGGGGCGGAGACTGTCGTATCGCACAGCGACACGTTTTCAGGCTGGCTGGTTGATGGCGTGCAAACGACACTGCCGTGTCTGGTCAAGAGCGTGCCGGTACCAGACGAGGTGGTCCGGGAGCTACGCAATGGATGGTCACTTGGTGCGTGTGCATGCGAGGACGGAGTAATCTTCATGGAAGTGCGTGCGCTTGTACTTTCGTGGCTGATATTGTGCTCATGTTGACGGACACCGCAGCTGGACGATTCTGAGCTCGTTACCAAAGCTTGGAGTTATACATTCTAAATAACTCCAGCCTGACCGCACCCATACCTAAATACACATCCTCCCTGGTATTATCGTCATCTTTCGAACTTGTGACTTGTGTCATAGAACATTTCAATATCTCCGGTCTCCGCGTCGCCTGTGTATGGTCAACATCACGTTGTTCCCGTGGGGGCACACCCGCTGACCTCCTTTCCCAGACGCACGATTCATACATGCTGTGGAATACGCCGCGGCGATCCCAGCGTACTCTGCTCGCCCTGGCATCGTCGCCCTCGTCAGCCTTGATGCCTCCGCACAAGCTGCCGTTGCAGACCACGTCACGCACCACGTCTGGCACCATGGGCCCCGCGTGAGCATGAGCCTGAGGTTGAAGAGGCGGGATGAGAGTCGGCCCAGGAGCCCGTCACCAAAGAGTGACGAGGACAGAAGCCATTACAGGCTGAGACGTCACCCGTCACGCTGCGTTCGCTCAAGACTTAGTAGAATCAAGTTGACTCAAGTGGCCATCCTCGATGGGAAATCAATGAGCGTTTTGAGACCATCAAAATCTATACTCCCATGCCGATGTGATACAATCGTCTATCGTGGGACTTATCTGCACAAATCCATGAATGTGAGCTTGCAGGGCAGGTGGGCAACGCTGCGACACACCTCCATGAAGATCACCCCGTCCTCGCACAGGCAGCATTCGACCATCCGTTGATCATCCCACCCTTGCGCCAGTTCGTCCGGAAGCGGTATCTGCTTGAGAACACAAGGCAGCGCTGTTTGGAGGTCATCGTACACCTCGCCGTCGAACTCGTCGCTGCGGAACAGCACGGTCTCCGACTCGCCGCCTCCATTCCGCCGGCGTGCGATCGCGCGCGCGACGCGACGCGGGTGGTAGTCCAGCATCTCCACGATTGGCAGTTCTTTCGGTGCAAGTTTCCGTATGTTGATCCTCCGCATCCCGCTCGTGAGAACATAGTCGATGTAGCACGCCCATAGGGTCTTGTCATGTCTGGTGACACGAGTGCCCTGGCGCCATTCATCCCAAGGCACCGTCACAGAATCGCCAGTGAGAGGGTGTGTCGCGATGTAGGATCGGAACGTCTCGAGAGGCATATCGATGGTGAGGGAATCCAGACCTTCGGACGCGTGTGAATACCACCGGGTGTAGACGCGGATAGATAGGAGCCGCTCGTCAGGGTCGCTGTGAAAGCAGCCCGAGTTCGACGCGCTGTGTGGGCTGCTGTCTGCGTGATACACTGTTTGCGTGCCTGTACTTTCTTGCATGAACATCGGGAGTATAAAAATATGACCTGGTGGGTATGCGCCGTCTGCGAGGATGGGAACATTTCTAAGTGGCGAAGCGGCTATCGGGATGACTCGTATACAACTTGGTCTGCCTTCGTACCATTCGGCTGTTCCGAGGACCAGGATGTGATTGTTGTCCAGGAACCGAGCATGATTGCACATACTACCGTTATGTGTCAAGCTAGGCTGATGAGTGATGAATACTGTGAGTATTGAGCGGGACAGTTGCCCGCTGTAAGGCAATGCACACTGCATACCATGGTCGAAACCATGTCGCCCGTTCTCCAGTTCCACACATAGTAGTCCCAATCGGAGGACTCGGGGTCTGGTCGAATGCCTTCCAGGATAAGATCGCCGCGTATCTCTATCAGTGTTCTCTCCCCGATGTTAGCACACGGATCGAGGATGCTGGCCAAAAAGTGCGCTTCTCCAGTAGATAAAGAAAGTAGCTGACAGCGATGGGGCAGCACAGGACTGAAGTGACGGTGAGAAATAGAGAGGTAAGCACGTTACGTCGTTGGGGCTTACAATGTTGAAGTCGGGGCAATAGCCAAAAGGTCTTGCGAGGGATCCAGTAGCATATTGTGACTGGTATGTACAGGAAACGATATATGCCGCTCCTTGACACCGCGTAGTTCGGAGGAGATGTGGAGGATGGCTTCTACTTCGATGTCGACGTCATGCCCATAAGTGAAAAACAATGATGGACCTCCCGAGGTGGGAGGAGGGTAACGGCCGACAAGATAAGGGAGGGCGGAGCGTCCTGTCCACGCGAGCTGCCTCCACGCTGTGTCGTACAGCCGCAGCCGTCTCAGCCGCTCCGTCACGTCGAGTGTCTGGCTTCCACGAGGGCCGTCAACCATCCCACACGCGGCTAACTCGATCTTGTACTGGAGCGAGACGGACGCTGCGACGAGTGCCCTCAGTCTGCGGCAGGTCTGCAGTAGTTCAAGACATAAGTCATTTGCCACGAAGAACGGCTGAGATCGCACCGTCTGACAAGCAAGCAAGGACTTGTACTCGAGATTCTCCAGGATCTCCAGTACAGCGTCATCTGGTGATCTGAGAACATGAACTTCCATGTTCCAGGAGGCTCAGATATCGCAGAGTAAGCTGGGGACTGTGACTGTTTGCATGATATTGACTCGGGAGTCAGGAATGAGCCTACTACTAGTCATCCAGTCGTGCCCCTGAAGGCCCGTGGGAACTCCTGTGTTTGCGAGAATTGGCGCGAGTTTCGCAACTTTGATCTCAAGTGACACGGAATATCCTCCTCTTCGATGGAATAACGGCGCACAAAGTAAGCGGACCATTCGCAACTTGGTACGGTCCATGATTGACATTACATTGTCGTCACAAAGGCGACCCGGGTGACACCAAATTTCTCTATCAATTCAATACTTGTGGCTGGTTCGACGCCGAACTCAGAAGACGCAGAAGACATCATGCAGGAGGAGAGAACTTATTCGGGACCAACGTACTGTTCCTTCGTCTCGAACTACTCAACCCTCGACCGTTTATATGGTAGATCTCCCGAGGCATACTGGAACGAGGCTACGCGTTCACGGCTCGTGTTCCTCGATGCCGTCGGTTCTCAAAGAGGGCCAGGTCACTTCCAGGATGCGCATCAGAGAGTCGACGACGAACTTGCTGCCATGTACACGGCCATATCCTATGCAAAATTGCGCCGCAATGCCATCGCCCTTATTTCACGTCTTCCGCCAGAGATCCTGTCTCGGGTCTTCTATTTCTGTGTCCCTGAAACCCATGCGTTCCCCGCAGATATCCAATGGATCAAGGTCTCCCATGTATGCACTCGGTGGAGGGAGGTCGCTTTGAACTCTACCCATCTTTGGAGTGAAGTGCATCTGCAGTGGGGCGAAGATTGGGTAGGCGAGATGCTTTCTCGATCCAAGGGCACTCCCATCGTCATTATTGGTTCCTGGAGAGCCGGACTGACCAGACGCAAGGTCGCGGACATCGCCAAACATCTTCCTCACACGAGAAAAATCGAGATTGGCAACTACTACGAGTGGAATCGGGCTTCTCCCGACGATCACGATGCCATCCGGCATCTCTGCATTGGTCTCAACGCACCCGCTCCCATTCTGGAGTCAATCTCATTAGCATTCAACCAAGTTTCCGTATACAATCCTTTTCCTCTTTTCAAGAACTCTGCCCCTCAACTACGGGCAATACATTTTTTGAACTTTACTCGCTTTCCTTGGACACCTCGCTTCGCGACGAACCTTGTTCAACTTGAAATCATCCTCAGCTTGAAGTTTACTCATAGAGAAGGCACCCATAGGTTCTCCCCTTCTATCGACGAGGTCCTCGACGTGTTGCGATATTCCCCTACCCTGGAAGATCTAACGCTGGTCCGTTGCTTTGGCCCGTTTCACGGTGCCCGACGCTCAGACCACCACGTCGTCAATCTACCTCACCTTACCCACTGCACCCTCGGCATGCTCAACCTTTCTGACAGCTTGTACATGATTAAGCAGCTCTTAATCCCCACTTCGGCCGAATTGAGAATCGTCCTTGACATCGACCACACCGTTGGGGACGCGACGTTCAGCACCATCTTTTCCTCGCTATCCGAACGTATCACCGGTACAGAAGATTTGCCCTTCTATGATGTTGTCTTCCGTTACGATTCAGACGACGATCATTACGATGAAGACCTGGAACTTGTTATATCCCGGGCGCCCAACAGACACTGCGACACCGTGATGGAGATTCAACCTGGTTTGTTTCTATCTCTGTGTACGGGAGGGACCCGTGAGCCACACGCCGAGTTGATCAAGTCGGCCATGCGGACGCTCCCGGATGCAATGGGGACCCTATGCCAGATTGGCATGTCGATGGACCGGGATACCTTCAGGGAGAGGAGCGATGCTGCCTTATGCGTGCAAGACTGGCTCGATGCCTTCGGATTGAAGACCGATGTACATTCGGTCTTTACGGACCGCAACGATGGCACATCGTTCTGCGTGGCATTGGGCATGTGCGTTGAAGCCGAAGGGGACGGCGTTTGGCAGTTCACCGAGGATACGGACGCACCCGCGACGCAGTACTTCCTCCCCAAGCTGTCCTCGTTGACGCTGTATGACGTCCATTTCATGGAGACCGTCCAGGTCGACGGGTATGAGCTTCCGCTCTACGTGCTGTTCGAGATTTGCATGAAGGCACGCCAACGTGCCAACTCGCCGCTGGATACCCTGTATCTTGTTTCATGTAGGGCACCGGACGCGGACTGGGGTTGGCTAGAGTCGCTGAAAGGCGTCGTTGGTACTATCGAACTGTCAAAAGACAATTTCTCAGATCCAGATTGACCGATCTTCCTGGACGTCTGTTGCTCATCTTGTCCGCGAAGCCCTGTCGGACGACAACGCAGCGCATCAAGACAAATATGTAGATTTCTGGGAGACTTAGGTAGAGTATATCATATCACCCGATGTAATACATTCTTGTATACGGTACAATTTCGGCATTCTTATACTCAAGAATCACACATATATGTGATCACACGGCTGAGAACACCAAGGCCGCGAGTGCGCCGGGCTTGACGCCCTCTAGCTTCCATCCAGATGCCTCCCCGAGAGCCGCGAACTGGCTCACAGTTCTCTCCTGCCCGTTCAGCAAATTCAACATCTGTACAAGAGATAAGTACCAGCCCGCAAGTACAAAGATGGCGCACACATGTAAGTCTATAGCCGTGATGAATCCTCCTACGGGGAGACCGAGGTTTGCGAGGAGCGGATATGGAGGCGGTGGCAGCCCGGCGGGGTCGGGACACGCGTGAAGCATGAGCATGTCGAAGATGACGAGCTTGGACGACGGCGCCGCGGCGGCTCGGAGGTGCTTCAAGATCGTGATACTCGTTGCATCAGGCCAGTTGTGCATGATCATGCGCATGAAGTACACGGCAGCGTCTTTCACTGGCTGGGGTTCGAAGAAGTTGTGCGCTGGGGATTAGTTTCAGCGGGACTACGGTGGCGAACGGGTACGGCTAACTTTGCAGGGTGACGGTTCCGTCGGATACCGATTGAGGGGATTGGCCTTCCCAGTACTATATATGCAAGGTGAATCGGTGTATAGCGATTCTGGATGACAGATTGCTTACCGTCCGTGCTTGTCCATCTATAACTTCGGGGAGGTCCTGGACGACATACTTATATTGCGGGAAGGCCTTTGCCAAGGTGAGCGTCACGGAGCCGACGCCGCCGCCTACGTCCACAATGACGCTCTCTGCATCTAGTGTATTCCAATTGAAACCTGTAAAGGGAAGCTCGGAACATGATGCTGACCGGTGTCGAATGTCGCTCACCTCCAGTGAAAATAGTCGCAGGGAACCGTTCGCCGTCCCCAGCCATTGCATTGGCGAAACGTTGGCGACGCAACCTATTGATAGGTTCCTCGTACCATTCCCAGAGCGTTGCCTTGGTCTTGAACGCGAGATGGAACGGGGTCTCGACGTCCTTTGGTGCATCGCGGAGGTGTTCGATGAAGAAAGAATTGCTGATTTGACCTTCATCTGTCCTATACAGCATGATGATATCTTCGTGTTTCGAACAACAATAATTGAACGCACTGGTGTCCAACTAGAGCCGCAGCTATAGCACCATCATACTTCGTCGACTTGCTAAACCACAGTCAGCTCCCAGAACGAGCGTCGTAGAAAGATCTCACTCGGCTTTCAATTGTTCGAAAGATCGGCTCTTGATGAGGACGGAAGAAATGCGGTTATTTGCGAAGACATTCGGGGTCACCTCCCGGAAGACATGCCGAGTTGCGAGATAGCGCAGCACGCGAGCTGGTAAGTCCGTCAAGCCGCCGCCATTAGCCGCCCGCTTCGATCAGATAGTGTGCTGGGACTTACCCAGCTTCCCTGAATCAACGTTCACCTTCGCTCCGATGACATCGACATGTAGACCCTGTGACGCATGTGAGTGATTCATCTGTAGTGTCGTCGTGCGAGCCCTGGAACTCACCGCAGGTTCATCCTTGAGGGCATCCGGCACGTTCACGTCAGTGATCAACCCGAGAGAAGAGGACATGTACATGGATGGCGCGTAATCGTGTATCGTCGCTATTGGCGTTCGGATCGTCGCGATGAGCTGGTGCGCGGCGGCGATGATTAGGTGGGTGGTCGCCGTCACGGCGGCGTCGTTATCAAGTGGACCAGCGCTGTATGGCTCGTCAAGCGAAGGGAACGGAACGCCATGCTCGGAGTATGCAGACTCGAGAGTATGCACTCCAGAGGTGATGATGCTTGCGAGCGCGGCAAGAGGGCTTATGCTGGACGACATGTCTTGATGGGGCGAAGAGTGAGCTCGAGATTATATGCGCTGAAAAATGTGGCTGACTGTCTAGCGCCGTAAGTTGTGCACATGCAGCTCAGGCAACGTTGTTCAAGAAGAGTGAGCCGCATCGGGACATCATAGCTATGCCAGGAAGCGCGTCTAGGTCAGTTGTCATTGGCTAGGCCGAAGCACTGATAGATCGGAGTCGATGGGGAGCACGGGGCGTCTTTGAGCGTTAAATAAAGACGTCTGCCCCCGTATCTTTAGAAGGTGAACGCCCATGAATTCCTGATCAGCACTACCCCGTCATAGTGTTCAGATAAACAAACCCATCGCTCAGTCAGACTACCAAAGCATAGGTGCCGAAGGAACGTGCCGTCCTCGCTTGGTAGCTGCGATGCGACGACAGTCTCTTCACCCACGCACCTAGATTCATTAACCGGACAACGTGCTCCGTTATATAGAAAGACAGGGCAACAGCGAACGGCTGTCATGGCAGACTTCAAAACGTGTATGCCCATGCGTTTGTGATACACCCTCCCACGTCTTTGTACTGTGATTAATCCAGCTGAGCAGCAGCGCGTGATGACACCAGATACACTTACGCACCTTCAGGAATAATAAACCATCGTCGCATAAGTGGATTTCGTGGGCTACACCGTCGGCCAACAGCGTAGATTCCAGCTCTGTCGGAAATGGTATCTCCTTTACGGTGCATGGTAGCGTCGTCTGCAAGTGTTCGAGTCCGGCACCCATGGACTCGTCACCGCATAGAATCACAGTGCCTTCGTCTCCGCCGTCCCGTTGCTGCCGGACCAGAGCGCGTGCGACACGACGCGGATGGTAATCCGTCACGATCAGCGTCGTTACCCCGCCATCCATCGAGCGCTGTATGGCCAACTTTCGCATGCCGTTCGTAATGGTGTCGTCAATGAAGACGTCACTGGGCATACGGCTCATGCGAGAGGAGGCTGGCCCCCATGCATCCCACGGCACAATCATGTCGGTATGTCCGCTGGATGGTGGATTCTTTGCAACGTATGACTGGAAGGTCGTTATAGGTATGTCGATGTAGATACGCTCGCCTCGGGAAACGATAGTGGCACTGAGGACCAAGAGCCGCCCGTTGGGATCATGATGAAAGTGTCCCAAGCGCGATAGTGAGGCATGTCCGACACGGGAAATCTTAGACACCATGCTCGCGGTCGGTCGGACGTCCTCAGGCAGTAGGAAGGAATAAGACAGTATGTCTGCATGGACGCCAGGACCGCTGTCACTATATGATCCTGTACTTGTGAACCTGAAAATCCGTACACGCGGAGGAGTGTTGGCGATCATGACGATATGCCTGTCATCCAGAAAGCGACAGGAGCAATACGGATCCATAGTCTGAGACAGGTTACATCAGAAGATTAGGCTGACGAGTATGAATGCTACCTGAATCATTTCCACAGACCCTGTCTTCCAGTTCCAGACGATGTGATCCGTGGTGAACGAGGTGGGATTGAGTACTTCCTCGAGAATGAAATCGCCCAATATTTCAGAGATGGATCTCGAGCTCGTATGATCACACGGATCGATACCGCTGCTAAGCGTATGGACTTGACCAGTCGACAGCGAATGCAATCGACACTCAAGCAGATTTGACCCACTGAAACGTCGGGTACATTAAGTTGCACACGATGCAAAACAGTACGAATATTCAGCTTACAGGGATGTACGCCGCAGAGTTGCAAATACATCTTGAGACGAGTCGACCAAGCTTTTGCTCCCGATGGACTTACAGATCGTCCTATGGTGCTCTTCGATACCGCGCAAGTGGGAGGGGATCTGTTGGAAGAGGGGTCCTGGGGTATTCATAGTAAACGTACGAGATAGAAAGGCACCGCCTGCCTCCAATTCAAGAAAGGAGTAGCCAGCAAGATGAGGAAGGGAAACCTTCGCCGTCCACTTGAGCTGCCTCCACGCTGCATCGTAGAGCCGCAGCCGCCTCAGTCGCTCCGCCACGCCCGCTGTGCGCTCATTCCGCGGACCATCTAGCATTCCACATGCTGCGAGCTCGATCTTGTATTGGAGAGACGCGGATTCTGTGACCATCTTGTTCAGCCTACGGCACGTCTGGCATGGAAAGGTGAGTCCGAGTCACGGCTTGGTCCTACACATATGACATGTGGGCGCAAGTGCTCACCGCTTGGCACGCGAGTATATCCCGGTAATTAGCTCTCTCTAAGAGTTCGAGGAATACATCGTCCGGTAACCGTAAGATGGTAGTCGTCATGGATGAGGAGAAAGATCGAGGGTGTGTTTGAACGTTCAATTTGCAAGTGCAAACAAGTGGAAACGCGCTCCGAAAGCCCGTCTACCAAGGCGTCCTAGTACCGGGTGGATAGGATAGCTGATAGCATAATAGGATAGTACACCGCTGTGCGTTGCCTGAGGAACAGCGCGCGCGGGCCCAGCGCTACTCGTAGGCTGATATCGTGGGAAAGTCGTTTGCGGAGGCGCGCAATCTTGAACTCAGCGACTCCGAGACACCATTACGGCCGCCGACCGTACAACATGAACTTTACGCAGATATATACAGGCGTACATTCACATGTGTGTGCTTGCTGATACTCTTGCTGTGCGACTGGAACGTCGCGCCAATCCTGCCGCCCGGAACTCTTCGTACATCACATTCACGAAATTCGCCAATCTCGAGCTGTAGAGCACAACGTGCGATCTGGATCGTCACGATGACGGCGATACAACATTCAATGAGATGAGCGGATCATGATGGAGCTCTGGGTGTTCGAGCCACCAGGCCAGAGTGATCAGTGTGACGTTCATGGCCTTATGAAAATCTACTCACCAAAGAGAAGCAGCTAACCGTGGGCCATTCAGATACCGTCCTCCTCGTCCATCTTCTTTTGTTCCTTCAATGACAGCGATTCGTAATCCAGGCCAACAACGGCGCCCACTACACCTTCCAGGTCCTCCAACCAACTCCAATCACTGCTGATGCACGCTTTCAACCGCAAACGGTCAAGGGGTATGCCAGATGCCTTGCGCGCCTGCAGGTTCCGACAGAGCATCGTGTGTACAGAGACATCCTCGTCGTCAATTGTGATCAGCTCGTCGAAGTCGACTTCGCGTAGGATCAGAGACGATAGGTTCGGGAGGACGAAGACACGCATGTCCTCGATTGTGCTTCCGATGATATGCCAGCCCGGCGGCAATTGGTACATCCCCAGCGCCTCGCAGAGACCAGCGCCGGCCTCGCACTCCGCGTAGATGTGTCGGATGTCCCTCCGCTTGCCAAGGATTTCCGCCCAATCCTCCTGGTGCACTTCAGCCATTGTGCTTGAGTCTGAGTACTGGTCCGTCCTCATGACGACCTGGCGAATGTTGTACATGTGAGGAGGAAGTGCGGCGAAGAGATCCTGCGTTAGTTCGCGCTCAGCTTGGCGGTCCCGGTCCATGTCAAAGGTCAGGACTACCGCAGGCTTGGCTTCAAGCACATTTTGGGGAAGGAATCGACGTATCTGAACGTAGAAATCCCCGCGTTCGTATGGCCCTTCCTCTTCGGAGATGAATTCGACATGTAGATCTAGCTTGCGGTTGCCGCAGTGGATGTGAGGAAATAGGTTTCCAAGTGCCATTTCTAACTCGCCGTGGCTCCTCTGCTGGTAGTGGCCGAGACCCAGCACGACCTGGGCAGAATGGGGAATGGTCAAGTGTCTGATGAGGTAGGTTCCTGCCAATAAGTCCTCGTTTAGAGTGAGCTCGACCAGGGATGGGAGCGACACCTTCGAGGGGATGTGAACCGGCCTTCCGGGCAAGCGCAGGATATTGTAGGACAAACGGAGGGACTCCAGTGTGGAAGAAGACAAGCGAAGGAACTCGAGGAGATCATTGAAAGACGCCGTGTATGCTTCCGGCCGTGGTCCCCACGTTTCGAGCGACAACGTGACGAGATTTCGGAAGATACCCTGCGTCCAAGGGAAATTAGTGACATTGGAGAACACGATGTGGCGCAATTGAGGAGCAATGTGATCGAAGAGCTTGGATGGAAGTGGATGATGGACGTTCAGTGACAGTGAAAAGGATTGGAGGAGGGGAGCAGGCATTGTCAATTTCTGGATGAAGTCCCGCATCATGCCGGCTTTGTCAGAGGATCTCGAGTCGGTGAGCTGTAACTCCTTCGTGCGGTCCATGTGCTTGAGCATCAGTTCGCATTGACGCGGTATCAATCGGCCATGGGCTGGCAAACAGTTGAACTGGGTGAAATAGAGGGGCAACGACTTCCTCCGAGTAAGAAACGTGTCTGCCCATTCATTTCCCAGATTAAAATTGATCTTCTGCCAGAGCGATGGGCACCTCAACGCGACGTTCCTCCAGCGACTGCAGACCCAAGTCACTTGGACCCATCCCACCTTACCGTTCCACGTGATTTCACCCGTAAGGAAAGAGAAAATGTGTGAAAGGATATCCCCAGAAAGACGTGAGATGGATACGATAGCGTTGCGGCGCCTCCGATATGAGCACAGAGCTGCATGGATCGCAGCAAATTCGGCATCCGCTTGTTGACATGCGGTTCGATTCCCAGTGGCATCCATTGATGTTGATTCGTTCAAGAAGGAGAGGCGCATACTGGCAGCGGTCGCCCAGGAATGACCTGCCATCTTGCGACTAGATGATGCGCTATTAATTCATTAGCACGGGCAAAAACGAAGTCAGGATAGGCGCGAGTAAGGAACTTCAACATCACGTTAGACATACTCACTTCTCTATCTCGAACATCTCTAGCCTGTACTTTGAGCCTGGGTTCTGGGCATTGAGTGCGTTGGATTTACGACTCGAGCTTCAGCGACGGTCGCGGTGGCAGCGACTGCTGAATCAACCGTGGGAAACTAGCGCTCATGCCTGTTCACGTTCAGGCCTAGTAGGCCAACGTTCCTGTTCTCCACATCCTGATCATCTTCGACAAATCTTCAAGTGCGGTCTGGCTACAATTTCGCATCCTGGTCACCCTTTCTCTGGAGGATTGGTCAGAAGAAAGGGAGCATCTCGCCACACCTTCCGATGTTCTCGACTTTCTAGAGCAGCCTTGTACACTCAAGTCACCCCGTCTCATCCGTTATCTCCAGGACTTTATGCAGCCACATATGAAGGAATGCGTCGCACTCATGGCGACATCAGAGATGCACCGCCGTCAGCCGAGCGCATATTTTTTCTCCCGAACTTGTAGTCGCTTAACGCTCATCCTCCGCGACGTCGGCTTTGACGAGATGCTTCGAATTCCTGACGAGTACGATGAGCTCCTCTTGCGCACAAGGCTCGACGCTAGCCAAATTGCTGGCGTGATGCTCGACGCCTTGTGCTTGAATGAGTGCAGCAGCGAGCACTGGGCATGGCTGGAAAGACTGGAAGGTGCAATGAGTCAGATCATTGTGTTGGACTATGACACCATACAACGGAGAAATGTTGGCAAAGCAGACGACCTCATCTAAGTGAGTGCGCACCGGTATTTATACACGGCGCGCCACTGGCAATTGTTTCATAGCCATGGACATGACGCGACCTTCTTGAGTAGACGTTCCGTGCGTCGTTTATCCTGCTCGGGCAAACACGACTATAGACTACCTTGACCTTCTTGCACCCGCTAGTAGTTCACTTGTCCTCTCTTGCTTTGTCGCTGTCGTACATATTTTGCATTTTTGCAGAAGATTTTGGCATATACATATATCGTCCAACTCCCGGGCTTCCTCGCTATTTGTGTCTCGATATTTGCATGTCGTGTCACTTCGTTTCCTGAGCAGGAAGGGGAGGCGTGTCCGCGAACAGCAAATGCTGTGAGCTTGGCGGGTACCGGTCGCCCAGGTCAGACGAGTCGGCTTGCTCCGCAATGCGCCGGACGTCCTGCACGTCCTCGGGGGTGAGCTGCACATCCAGCGCTCCCAGGTTCTCTTGAAGATACTGACGACGCTGTCAGATGCTTGATATACCCGGCAGGTGGCTACCACACACCTTAAAACTGCGCGTCCCCGGAATCGGGATGATGTCTTCACCCTGCGCGAGGAGCCACGCCAGCGCAACTTGCCCACTGCTCGCGCCGTGCCTCTCGCCGACCGCCTTTAAGTCGTCGGCGACCTTGAGCACCTTCGGGAAGTTCTCCTTTGAGAAGCGCGGGATGTGGCGCCTGAAGTCGTCCTCTGCGAAGTCATCCGGTCCTTTCTGTTGGCATAGCTCATTGGCGGGCGCATGCGATGGGCAGACACCGACGCACGTATTTCCCGGTGAGAAGACCGCGCCCCAGCGGCGAGTACGCGATGATGGCGACGCCGAGCTCGCGAGCGGTCTGCAGCACAGCGTTTTCCTTCGCCTCTATGTCGAGCGTGAAGGGCGAGTACTCTACTTGCACAGCGGATATGGGGTGCACGGCGTGCGCGCGACGCAGCGTTGATGCCGAAACCTCAGAAAGCCCGATGTACTTGACCTTTCCTTCCCTGCAAAGCATCAGTCGGTGCGGTCGCACATGACAGGAGCTACACGACGCACTTGACGAGCTCGGCCATCGCGCCAACGGTGTACTGCATGATGCAAATGAAGTGAGTCACGTATATGCCGACGCGTTGCAACAGTGAGTACGCACCTCGATCGGTACAGTGGTATCAGGCCTCTCGACACAAGTCAACGATATAGCCGTACTCCAGGAGATCGCGCACGCACCTGTGCAGATAATAGAGATCGACCTTCTCTACGCCAAGCCTCTTCACTGACTTCTCGAAAGCCTGCCTCACATACGCCGGATCGCCGTCCACGCGCTTTCCCGATGGCGAGCCGATCCCAAATTTAGTCGCCAGGAAGATCTCGTCGCGCTTGCCCGTCCTCTTGAACCTGAAGGTGTGTGGTGTCAGACTATGGAAGGAAAACATAGTAAGGATGCGCACCATTTGCCTATGAGATCCTCCGAGTCCTTGTAGATGTCGGCGGTATCCCAGTTAGTGCATCCCGCCTCGTAGACCGCGTCGAGAATCTGCAATGGTCAGTCAGTATCACGGCCACACGAGCAGATATGTGCGTGTAGCTCACCTTCAAACGCTCCTCATCGGGCAGCGGGTCGCCATAGAATGCTGCAATGCCCATCGCGCCATATCCGATGGCAGTGACATCCGTTGTGCCAATTTTGCGGGTAGGAAGTTTCAGCGCCATCGTTGATCGCTGTGAGATGAGGGCGACATCATAGCAACAGCTGCCCGTCCATTATGCCTCTGCCTAACGGAGGTGTCGAGTGGGTCAATGACGGGATCAACCCGAACAACCGCGCGGCGAGTTGGCAGCGAGTGACAAGTTGTCGAGCGTCGCGTCGACGGTCGCGCATGCCACTCAGACGCCCACTGCAACAGCTCGAGCCAGTAAACCCCAAGTAAACCCTCTCGTTCAAGTCGAAGGTGCCAGCTCAGGATCGCATGTACATAGTCCCTGGTTTTCTCGACATAGTGGATAAAAGGTCGGGTCTCAATATGTGTTGCCTAAGCCAACGCCGCACATATCTGGGCCACTGTCATCACTAGTACGCGCTTTCGAATTCCTGGGTATATTTTAACCCAGAGGGTGCCCAAACATCGACGGTGTTTATCCGAGACCAAGCCTGTACACGTATACAGGCGGTACGGTGAGAGACGAAGCTCACGACTGCCGTCTTCATATAAACAATCTCCGCAATCCTTGATACATTAAGCCCAGCGCGATCCAGAACTCACCCATTGGAAAACATGTACAGGAGGAAGTACACGACAAAGGGTCCTCAGGATCATTGTATGTCCAAGCCAATGGTGATCTGAGAAAAAGCGTAAGGATAGGTGCCATCAATGAGGGAGAAGTTAGAAGCTCACTCCTGAGCGGTAAAAACCCCAACGCAGCGTACAATCGCAGATAACTTTTCTACCCACTGAGAATCTGGCCGCGTGTGGGCTACTAGGTGCAGCGTATCCAGTGGGAATCCAGCAAGCCGACGGGCTTCCAAGGTTTGGACGAGCATCTCGGACAGCGGTCGACTGCTTTGGCCATCGTATTCGAGTTCGGAACTAGGATCAACGTGGTGCAACGCCAAGAACGATAGTTTCGGAAGAAAAAATGTCGGTTGGACCACGAGCGCAGGCGAGCTCATGTAGTGATGCCACCGCTCTGTCTCCGGATCTTGCACTTTGGACAGCGCCTCACAGAGATCCTCAGCGATTCCGTAGTCCGCGTGAACCTCGCGTACTTCGGTCCTCCGTCCAAATGTCTCTAACCAGACGTATGGAAGAAAATCTGCAAGCTCAGAAAAGTCGTCTTCAGTCCCGATATGCGTTTCGAGTTTTGTGAGTCCACCGAGTGCTGGAGGTAGCGCCAGCATGAAGGCACCCGCTAAGTCACCATGGAGGGCATATGTTCTCTCTGTGAAGATCCACATATGCAAGGCAGGCTGCGGGTTCGAAAAGTCATGGTCCGACGATCGATCGAGCTCGACGTGTAGGTCTTGCTCGAAGGGAAGATTGGGTTCGTTGTTGCTGAAGCGGACCCGAAAGTACGGCAGCGCAGCGCAGCTCCCAATACGTGTAGACAATGCAGCAAGTACAGCTCGAAACGCTGTATTTCGAATATCTTCGGAGAGCGCGACGACGACGTTCAGGTGGGCCGTGGGTGGTATGACAATCTTCTCCGTCATATAAAGTGTGTCGGGTATATATGTCATGTACTACGCTGAGATCGAGGGACGTCAAATGGGATAAATTGACAGCAGGCCGATTTTGACGACGCCCAGGGAGAAACGGGGGGAAGCAATGAACAGAAGTCAGCTTTTGGAGATTGGGGGATTCATTTAAAAAATCCAAGACATCGTCGACAGATATCGGCGGTAGTGAAAGGTTCAGTTCCTCGTCGTCATAGTCGCGAACGACGCTCAAATGCGTCAGGTTTTTTGTGAAGCATAGGCGCCACGGGAACACGATATTGAACAGGTTGACTCGGCGGAGTTGGGGGGTGCAGTCACCGAAGGCATCTTGCGGGAGAGAGTAACGACCAGTTGAGCGAGAAAGCGAGAGACTGCGCAGAAGGGGAGCAGATACAGTGAGTCGACGGCACAGTTCAAGAATCGCCTGATGCGAGGGTTTACGAGAACCCCCATGTATGGATAATTCGCGCGTTTGGGCGATGTGTTTGATGACGACCTCGACCATCGGCTTGGCCACCGGGTGATCCAAGCTATTGCTGAGGACTACGGGGCTGCCTCTGGCGCGATTAAGCATCGTGTCCACCCACTTTGCTCCTATATCCATATCGATGTTTCGCCATAGGGAAATGGCATCGATCGCAATTGCTCTCCAGTGTTGACAAACATGTGTGATTTTCATCCATCCTAAGTAACGCTTCCTCGGGGGATCATGGAGTGCGTGCAATCCAGAGATGATGGTGAGGATCTCGGGCGGAAGACGAGAGACTGGTGCGATGGCATTGCGAAGTGACTTTGAGAATGACAGCGCCATGTGTATGGCAGCGACCTCGGCGTCAATCCTCCTGTACACATCCGCGATGCGCTCGGACTCCACAAGAGGGAGCGTTGGGCCGATAAACTCGAGTCGTGATCGGACAGCGTTATCCCAGTACACCTCGGCGCATCTGGCAAGCACTATCATTAGTAGAAGACGTATTTGAGTAGTTGCTGACCCACTTTTCGCCCTCCATGTGAATGTCCTCCGAACTCCGAGTGGAGACGGCTACACAGCTGGTATTGCTTCGCCGGTTTCGATGGACGCGTCGATATGGAAAAAGTCCTCTAGGGCGTTGACCAGAGGGTAGAACAGAGTACTGACGCGTTCTCAGATGGGTATGTAACTATTTCAAGAGGCGTTGACGAGGACGATCGATGCGTTGACTGAGTGACTAGTCCGAGTGACTCTTGAAGCTTGAAGCTTGACTAGTGACTAGTGACTAGTGACTGGCGATGTAAATGTCTCACAATTATCTACGATAATACAACCCCGGCTAACTCCGGTAGCGCTCTATAAGACTGTAACGTGTAACGCCGGACGTTTGATGTACAACTGTACCGTCAATCACAAGGCCGGTAAGTTACAGCTTCAGCTTCCTTCTACAAGACCTGCAGACCTGACGAACTGGCATGTCTCTAGCGACTTGCGACAATGGCCAACTTGACAATTCCAAGGTCAGCTTGACGGCGTTTTGCCACCTGACGATGCAGGAGGGTTTACATACGGCATCCGTGCTTCGAATTCCTTCCTTGGCCGACATGAGTCGAAGCCAGTGTGCTCGCGATTGGGAAATCCCATACGTGCTCAGGTTTACGCTCAGGGTTGCCCTTCTTTGTCCGGCTCAGTCTCTCTACCCCATCGGTTTTGATGCTCCTCCGATTCTCGGTCCTGGCCACTGTCCGTCACAGGTTCGGATCGGCGCCAATCTCATCGTAGCTCTTGTCTTTCAACGCACAGGCATCCAAAATGCCCTCAGAACAACACTCTGGACCCAAGGCCTCTGCTTCAGCCATTTCGATGAATCGTCACCTCGTCGATAAAGAGGCCACCCCCTCCACTGAGCTCTCTGGTGACCAGGACCTGAAGGTGGAGCACCGTTCTGCCGACGTCGCCGTCTGCGATCTCGAATTTGCCGTAGATGAGTCGATGGACGAGGCCTCATACACAAAGAACACAATCTTCATCCGCCGCATCGTCCTGGCCGGACTTGCAATCATTATCTTCGGCTGGTGGATCTCCGCTACCATCTTGCCTGCGACCCGCCATCGCTGGATTGTCCAAACTCTCTTAGCGTGGTTTTTCATCCTAGTCATAGCTTTCCGCTTCATCCCGACCTCCCTAGTAACGAGCCCCGTTGAGGCCGTCTGGAACCCCCTCGTCTCCAGGCCCTTCTTCGCCCTCCCCTACCATATCAGGCTCGGTATGGGCTGGCTCGCGCTGATCGCCATAGTCATTGGCTCTGCATTCGGTTTTAAGCTGCAGAACGTATGTTATCTTACTTTCGTCTGATATGTGTGCATGTTGAGCGGTGCTATAACAGAACACGACGTATGGTGACCGCACGATTTCCGTTCTCGGTCTCTTTGTGTTCCAGTTTGGCTTCTGGGCGACGTCCAGGCATCGCTCCCACATTCAGTGGTCAGTCTACTGCCTCCTTGAAGAAATGATACAATGCTGACTAAAGCTGACTTGAAGGCCCACCGTCATACTTGGCCTTTTCCTCCAGCAGGCTATCGCACTCTTTGTGTTGAAGTCCGGCGCCGGCTTTCATATATTCAGTTGGCTTGCGACCGCCGCTTCGGACCTCCTGCGTCAGGGTCTCGTTGGGGCGACGTTCTTTTTTGATGCCGATGTCATATCCCAAGACTGGTTCTTCGTCAACACAGTATGTATTCCCGCCCCTGTAGCGAAGCGGCCATAAGTTCGACATCTCTTCCATACAGCTCTCGACCTGCATATTTTTCGTCGCAGTCGTGCAGATGTTGTACTACGTAAGTACAGCAGTGGGTTTTCCTTGGCGCTCGGATATTGACGCAATTTCATAGCTTGGAGTAATGCAATGGATAGTCAAGAACTTGTGCGCGGAGCTTGCCGTTTCCAGGCTGCATACATTTCCTGACATGTCCGTAGTGCTTGGATCTTCTTCAAGACGATGAATATCTCCGGTGCAGAGGCGGTCGTGGCTGCGGCCGCTCCGTTCATCGGGCAGGGTGAATCTGCGTGTCTCGTCAGGCCCTACTTCGAATTCATGACGGAGTCCGAGATCCATCTCGCCATGACCTCCGGTGAGTCCGACCCCTCTCCTGTGTATCTGACCCACAGCGCTGAACAGTGTTTCGCCCTTCAAGGTTTTTCGACAATCGCAGGTTCGGTGCTTGGCGCGTACATCAATATGGGCGTCCCTGCACAGAACTTGATCACTGCGTCCGTGATGAGTATCCCGGCATCGATCGCGATTAGCAAGCTGCGTGTCCCGGAAACAGAGGAGCCTCTCACGCGTGGACAAGTCGTACTCGACCGTGGCGAGAAAGAGAAGGATATGCCTATGAACGCCCTCGACGCCTTTGCCAGAGGCGCTGTCTTCGGGCTCATCGTTGCAGGCCAGATCCTGTGCGTGCTAAATATCTAATCCATCTTGAAGTCTAAATTATTGTGATGACGCAGGTGTAACGTGTTGACTATCCTCTCGCTCGTCGCTGCTATCAACGGCCTTCTCACATGGATTGGGCGCGGCTTCGGCTTCCATGCCTTGACCCTCCAATTCATTCTCCGTTACATATACTACCCCATCACCTTCTTCCTCGGTAAGCCGCCCGTCTGCTCCACACTTCCCACCTACCCATCTAACACGACTTCAACATCCAGGTGTTCCACGCGACGAGATCCTCCGTGTGTCAGAGCTCTTCGCCACCAAACTCATCGAGAACGAATTCGCCGCCTACCTCAGTATGTACTGCCGCTCTCGTGACTTGCTCCTTTCATTCATCCGGTTATGCGCCCGCAGATCTTAAGGCGCTCCAAGCCTCCCCAGAGGCACTCTCCGCGCGCGGCTACACGATCACTTCCTACGCGCTCTGCGGATTCGCCAACCTCGGCTCGCTCGGCATCCAGATCGGGGTGCTCTCTGCCCTCGCGCCCGCCCGCACCCGCGCCATCGCGCGTGTTGGACCGTCCGCCGTGATCTGCGGCTTCATTGCGACGCTCCAAGCTGCCGGAATTGCGTGCGTGTCTCGGAGTGACTTTTCGCTTCTTTGCGGACGAGCTGACACGTGGACTGTTTTGCAGGGGGATGCTTATATGATTGAGTCACTGCATAGATGGCGTGGATGATTCTTAGTCTATACATAGAGTGGGCTTACTGGACTGCGATACGCTGTTCGTGAACGATGATGCAATATATAAGAGAATAAGTCGATGACTGTGTCAGGAGGTCAGGCCGATCAAGGCGCGTTGAAGTCACGCCGGCACGTCCCGGCACGGCGAGATTAGACCTTGTCTGACTGCAGCCAGCAATGAACGACGTTTTGACTCGTCCAACATCACTACAAGGTATGAGTTCAAGTTGACAGAAGACATGAATCTGCTCATCTTATTCTAGCGTGGAAAGCAGACCCACGGTGTTTTCGTCCATCGGAACTCCGTTCATGACCAGCTTCCCCATTCACCGGCTATTGATCGCTCGTGAGACTGAGACTCTCGGAAGGTATGGCAGTGGACGGAAGGTGCGTGCATATGTTCATTCATCGAACGGGTCTATCATAACCCACACAAACTCAATCAGTGAGGCTTCCACGTTTTGGGCTTCTTCAGCGCGCTCGCGACTAGCTTTCCTCCATGTTGTGCGCCTCGACGATCCACCGGAGGTCATCCTTCAAAGGGCAGACAGAGAATTTAACGCCGCAGCCGCGGCTCTGCTCATGCACCGACGGCGTCGGAACGCCTCCTCTCTTATCTCCCGTCTCCCACCAGAGATCCTTGCACACATATTCAGCATCCTCGCCAAACCTTTGCCAACACACCGTGGTCGGCCTGGATGGGTACAAGTGACATGGGTCTGCAGTCAATGGAGAACCGTCGCATTGGAATACGCACCTCTGTGGCACCAAGTGAGCTTCGGTATGGGCCGTCGATGGTCTGAAGCATTCCTTTCCCGCGCCAAATCCGTGCCCATTCACATTGACATCGACAATCGTCCCGAGGACAGTTTTGCTACCGTCAAGCGGCGCAACAAGCTTACGCTGAAGCATATCTCACATGCCAAGAAGATCTATTATAGTGACTTGGGGAACTTGTGCGACGTTGGGGCGAATCTTGTGCGCGAATGGTTTCAGAAGCTGACGACACCTGCGCCCCTCCTTGAAGACCTTTGTATGGGCATGGGGTTCGAATGTTCGATGCCGCAAAACCTATTCAACCAATCTGCGCCTATGTTGCGCCACGTCAACCTCGTAAATGTCATTCACTTTCCGTGGAGGTCGTCTTTCCTGCGCAATCTTGTCACTCTCAATATAATGATGAGCCCCGGGCGGACGGAAGGTTTAGCATCTTCTCTCGGTGACGTCCTCGACTTCCTCGAGCAGTCTCCTACACTGGAGCGTCTCCATCTCATAAACTGTCTTCCACACATGTATCGGACAAGGCCGACTCCTCGCCCGGACAAGACCGTACTCCTCCAGCGCTTGGCTTATCTAATCCTCAGTGCAGACATACCTACCGTCTTATTCATGTTGAAGCACCTTTCTGTCCCGCATTCTGCAACGATCAAACTGGGACTTGTCCGTCCCGGACAAGACAGCAGCAATGTCTTCCGCGGCATATTCTCCGCACTTTCCGGACACCTCAGCGCGTCCCCGAAGCCAGACTTCCACGTCGAGTTCATATGCAACGACCCCGATGAAGACGAAACGTACTGGGAATTGCAGATCAAGACGCGGCGATACGCAGACGGCACGCTCGTCAACACCCCCCTGCTTGTGCTTTCCTTCCGCACAATATCCGACCACGCGGCCCGTTGCGAACTGATGCACCTCTTCTGCGATGCGCTGGACGCAGACCTGGGTAACCTGCGCTATCTCCAGGTCAGGATGCATGGAAGCTCCCAGGACGGGGGCATCGCCCGTCTCACGCAGCAAGATTGGGTGGCCATGCTCCGCACAAAAGACGACGTGCGGGCTGTATACGCGGAGGGCGCCTCCGGTGCCGCACTATGCCAAGCCCTGGCAATGTTCCGAGGAGCGACATACTGGTACTGGCACGGCCCTGGGCACGCGAGTGTGACGGCGCCGCCGCCAGTGGGTCGCCGTGTCCACCTGCTGCCCAAGCTGTCCTCGCTCATTCTCCAGCGCGTTGACTTCGACCACTTGGTGCCGGCAGGAGACGGCGAAGGGACGATGTCGCTGCAAGCGTCGTTCTGCCAGCACCTGAAGGCTCGCCATGCCTCAGGCACCGTTCTGGAGACTCTGCGCTTGAGGGGATGCACAAGTGGCGATTGGAATTGGTTGGAGGGCCTCAAACGGGAGGGAATTGTACGGTCTGTGGATTTACTAGAAGACCTGTTGGAGTTTCCATGATTGCCACATAATGTACAAGAGCTAACCGACGACAACAAGGAGGCAGGCTGAGAGAAGCTGCGCGCTGCAGGCCTTATATGTACTAGGGATCGCTACGATACGTGTAATAGATGGCTTGATACATGCATTATGTTGGTACACATATGCCTCTTGATACAATAGCAATATCCTCTAAGGAGGAAGACAATCGGTACAGTGTGGCGGAAAGTAAAGGAAAGCGTGGGAGATAGCAAGAAGTTGTACATGACAGCGAAGAGACAAAAATACTATGGCGTTCAACGACTATTCGGAGTCTTGCTCCTCGACCACAGGTTGCTTCTTGCGAGCCGCTACACGGATATCAGCTATGAGCACGGCCGAGCCGATGAGCGAGCTTACATTTTCGGGATGCCTTCTTCTTGGCCGCTGCTTTCTTGCCTTCTACACGCTTCTCGAAAGCCTGGTCTTCTTCACCTTGACGTTTGTGGTCCTCGAGAATCTAGGACGCGAGTAAGCACTGAAATCGTGACAACAGGCGACACTCACTTTCTCGAACTCGTTGAGCTCGTTGTCCGGCTTATTCGCGGACTTGTTCGAGCGAGCCTTGGAAGGTAGAATGAGTCATCAACTGAGATGGGAGAAGACATGAAAATATCCACCTTTGCCAGGATCTCCTGAAATCTGTTATACACGGTCTCTTCGTGTAGTTTGTCCCGATAGAATTGGAGTCCTTCAATGAGCCTCTTGACCGAGCGGTCTGACTTGAAGTTCAACAAGGACAAGCAGAAGGCGATGTCGCGCCATTGCCGAGGGTCTTCAGATAATCGGAAGCGCTGGCACAGTTTCTCCACGATGTTCTCGGCTTGCTTCTCCTGCAAAAGCCAAACCCAGTCAACGACCATTTATGGAGAGAAGTAAAGAACGTTCACCGACCTTTTCAATGAACGAGAAAATATACCGCATGGTACTTTGGAAAGCCTCTTCGTCGATTGCATGGTCGCCGACGGAGAGGTGGCTGATAACTATCGCATGGAGATGTCAGCCTCAACCGGGCGGGGACGCAGGAGAAGACTAAGTACTTACCATCCGGCAAGTTGTTGTAGATTGCATTGTCCTTCGTCGACAGATCTGTGAAGAACAACTTGGCAAGATCGGCTATCCTAGGCTCCTCGTCCTCTAGACACTTCGCCATCTCGCCCAACTGGCCCTTGACCTTGATCATGCCGTTCAGAATCAGGTGGGTCAGCACCATCAACGTGTTCTTTTTTACGACCAGATCGCCATCAGAGAGACCCTTGTAAAGCTCACTACTGTTCTCGTCGATGATATTGCTGAACGAGACTGCGACATCCCCAAGCGCGATGACAACGTTGCTGCGGATATTCGGGTCTTTTGATGTGTCGAGAATCGCGAACAATAGACGATGGTGTTGATCACAGAAATGGGAGCTGACACAGAGAAATTTACTGAAGGCCAGGGTGGCTGCCGCACGTAATGTCTTATTCTGTGAGAGTAGATCATAGTCAGTCCGACGTCCTCCAAAGCGCCTCTTACTGAAATCACCTTGTATATCTGAGGGCTGCCGCAAATATGCACGAGGAGAGGGCCGTAGAGCGCTAAGAGGGAATCTGGGCCGTATAGGAGCTCCGTCTCTCTTATTGCCGCAATCCGATCACCTATCTCGTCTTCAGCATTTCCAGCGACTTGATCCAGCTCCTCGCCTTCCTTGTCTGCAGCATCATCCGCGTTTTTCCGCGCTAACCTATCCGCTAGTAGACAGGCATGAGCATGAGCTCCGGTGACCATGTGCACGGATGGATCTTACCTGCTTCCTTCTCGTGCTTCTGGCGCTTCCACTCGCGCTCGACGAGCTCCAGGTAGACGATATGTTTGATAGCGACATGTCCGACGACGAAGAGTAGTTGACTCAGCTCAAATGCATCTCCTGTGTCACCACTCAGCGGTGGGCGGCTTTGCGGTGCAGAAGCGCTTTGGGTGGAGCCCTGCGCGATCGAAGTATCGCCTTGGGTCTCTTCAACAGGCGGATCCTCTTCCATCGCATCGGGATCCTTGGCGGGTTCCTCGGCAGGTTTTGCCCGACGTCGGAAGGCGCGCTTGGTCAGATTCTTAATTATATTGTTGCTCAAGACGTCTGGATGTTCGCCAAGCGCGTAGACCGTGTTGATCGCTTGCTCAGCCATGCCGAACCAGTCGCGCGAGCGGCAGGGATGCTCGATGGTGTCTTGTAACTTGCGGAACACCGGGCTATCCATCTCGAGACGCACGTTTTTGTCAAGTAGAGATCCTATGCGAGAACGTCGGGCGTCTCAGCTGAAAACAAGGATGCCAAGTCAAGGCAACGTACCTTTGACCTTTTTTGCACTACCATTGAGGCGTTGCAAAGCCACACAGGTGTACTTGGCAAGAATCAAATCCGCCTATATGACCATCAATGCGTAGTGACGTCCTGATTTGACGGATATCATACCTTGCCTTGGGCCCCTAGTCCAATCTTCAACAAAACTTCTACTCGATCAGTCACAACACTGCGCCGTGCTAATGCCAACATCCCCAATATGATGATGGCGCCTCTGCGTTGCGGTTTGGGTAAAGGTCTTTCAGAACCTGGCAAATATATTTAGACAGGCCACGTTTTAAGAGTGATCTGAACACGCACTGTACACCTGCCACAATTTGCTGATGACATCCCCGTGGATCTGGTCATCGTCCATCATGTAGCGCATCATCTCCTCCAGGCTTGTCAGTTCAGCCAAGGTAGCGCCGTACGTCAACCTGCAAGTGAAGGTTTCAACATGAGCACCAGCGGCAGAACATACGCTACGCACTCAATCATGTTCTTCGCTATGCGATTGACTTGCAACTTTGCTTCCATGTCAGGCAGGGCATCGAAATAGAGGCTGCGATAGGTCTCTAGCAGCCGCGATCGTATGCCTTTGAGCTCCTTGCCGTCCTCTGACATTGAGCTGTTGTCTTTCGACCAGATCAAGTGGAGCATCTTCTTGATGCCCATCTGTAGGTCGGCTGTAAGCGCAACATCATCACGTATGATCTCGAAAGCACTCGCCTCTGCGCTGTCGAATTGATATTCATGAGCGACGCGGAAAAACTCCATGGCCTCAAGCACCTCCGCCTTGTTCGTCGAGCCGAGCAACTGGCAGATGATATTCATAGCATCCTCGACCTGTCGGATGAAGTTAAGGCCCTCCGCGTAATATCGCTTGCGCAGTCTCAAGTGTAGGATCTGATTGCTCTCGAGAGCAGCGAGAGCAGCTTGTTCGTTCGTGAGCGTGGCTATATCTAGCTCGGACTTTCGCTTCTTTTGTCCTTCTTTCTTCTTTGCTTTGGACGATTTCTTCGGTTTGGGAGTACCGTCGCCTTCCTCGGGCTCATCTTCGTCCATGATACTGTCAGCGTCATCCTCTTGATCCACGTCCATGTCGTTCTCAGAATCTTCTCCCACTTCCTTCGATCTTCCAGAAGATGAGTCCAGTCTCCGCGTCTTAAGCGTATGACGTACCGTGCTCGTTTCTTCTTGCGTGGGGTTGACGATGATTCGGCGTCGTCGCCCTCCTCCTCTTGAGTTTCGGCGTCGCCGTCTTCCTCTTCAGCAGCCTCTGCGCCTGCTTCCATCCCAACCGCTCCCCCTACCGTAGCCTCAACCTTCTTCAGCTCCTTCACAACCTCTTTGTACCTTTCCTCCCACTCGCTCAAGCCCAGCAAACCGCCGTGCATCAGGCCGTAAGGGTGAGTAACGACCAGTCGCACCAGGAGGGCGACAGCGCTCTTGCGTACACCCGCGACCTTGTCGTCCAACGCTCCAACGGCAGCGCGGGTGATAGCAAGTCGCTGCTTGGGGAACTTGACGGGGAGGTCGCAGAGCCGGCCAAGGACGGTGAAGACTTTCGTGCGGACGTAGGAGGAAAGATCGAGAGTGCGCTCGAGAAGCAGGTCGTAGAGCCCGTTGACTTGCTTCTGCGTCTGCTGGGCGTCGGTACCCAGGTCGTCGGAGACTGCCAACTCGCGAATGAGTACGCCAATGATCTCGACCATCGCCATACGCATGGGATACGACTGACGAGCTCAGTCAACATCGGCGAGCCCAATTTTAAGACGAGGAACACACCTCAGAATCCAGATGTGCGAGGAGTAGGCTGATCTGCTTCAGCACACTTCGCGGTGCCCACTCGGAGAACTTGACGAGGAACTTGGAGAAGTGCTTAGGGCCCTTTGTGTCCTGCGCGTTGAAGCTCTTCGCAGCGATCTCGCGGAGGACCTCGTCTGCGAGTTGGTTGTGGTCGAATTCCTTCGATAACACGGTGAGACATTCTGCCATCGGTTCGGACAGGTGCTCGTAGTATTGGAGGGACTGCATGATGCTGGTCTGCGCGGCTGGGCCGTGGCCGTGATGCTTCACTGCAAGACAGATGACCTTGTAGACCCCGAGTTTGATCGGTTGGGATTTCATGTACTGTTCGTTCTCCGTGACGTGGTACGCTGGTCGGGTTAGACATCTGGCATACACCGCCCTGAGATTGCGGAGAGCCAGGCAGGGCAAGCCACGCACCCAATGAAGGTCTCCTTCTCCCCTGTCGTCGGCCAAAGCTTCGGCGTCGGTAATCGGAGGACTTTGCTGATGAGCGAGAGGGTGGGCGCGATCTGCGCCATCCAAGTCCACTCCGTCGTCTTCGCTTTGGCCGTTGGCCTGGGATTCCCTGCCTTGGTTCCTTTCCCCTTGCGAGACTTAGTAGGTAGGGCAGTGGCTGCCTCCTCATCTGTCCCCTTCACATTTTCGGCCGCGCTCGCGAACCACTGCAGGAGGAAGGCGTACATCTCGATGGGGGCCTTGTGGGCGATGTACACTTGCTGTTCCTCGTGATCGAGGTCCTGCATCGCCGCGTCCACTTGCGCAACAAATCCGGAGGAGATAGCATCAAGCAGTTTGCTCATCAGGATCCCAGGAATGGCGTCGGCGTGCTTGAGCATGCTGCGCAAGATATCAAAGACCTCGGGGTCTGTGATGGCGTCGGACGATTCGACGATGGCTCCAACAGCCCCTGTACCGCACATCTGTGTGGTTCAAATACAGAGAAAAGGACCACGCACTCTGAAGAAGAGCATCTATATCGCGCGGTTCCATGGAGCGGATGTCGTGCTCCTGTTCTATGTTGTAGTTCGCGGCATCTTGAAGAGCCTGGAGCTCCTCCTGGAGATCAAAATTTGTCATATTCGTCGTCAAGGCAAGTTCGTAAAGAGAAGGGAGGAATCCTGGTCGAGGGTGTGCTCGTCGTAGCGTTCGTCTGTTGAAGCCGTCGAAGTCGAGCGGAACTCGAACGCGTCCAAGTCGCGTCAGGTCACGGAGTGTCACGGTCACGTGCCGTCACACAGCTCCTGTCCGCGAGAAATCTGTTCTGCACCGCTACTATCCATTAGCGTTGCATTGACATTCGTATAGTATGTTCCATCGGCCCATAAAAGAGGCAAAAATCTCTGTGAGTAAATCTCCATCCTACTCTTTGAGTTTGGCGAGCCTGTGCCATCTGTGATCTGCATTATCAGGCTCCGACCCCTTCTCCTTTGACGAGGTCGGCTACGCCTGCGTGTCCCCGGGCCCCAGCATCTGCCAATATCGCCGTCCTTACATCAAACTTGCGCCAATCCTACGACGAGTGGGCGGACGTGCATCCCCCAACTGACTGATTCCATGAAAATTGCTTCTCCAGAGCGGCCGCCATGCTGGTGCCCTTTGCAAGGTCGTCAAAATCTCACACAATTGGTATTCGCGAGGAAGTGCAGGTCTTCGCCGTACTGCGGAGCCGCAGGGGTAGGTGCTACGACTGGTACAATTTTGGGGACACCCTCCACATTTTCGCGGTCGAGCCAGTGTGCGGCCAGCCCCTCTGGCGTGCAGGTCCTCGATCGGATCCACGCAACCGGGTTCGATCTGCAGGGCCTCATACAGCACAGCAATCTCTGCTTCGTATACCGGCACATCCTCATCGTGAATTTGAAGACGCAGCAGCGATCTGATATGCGAACCCTGGGGCGCGCAATATCGTATGTGTCCCGCAGCTGTGAGGCCTTCTGAAGTTATTGCTAAGATGTTGTTGTACTATAGCGTTTCCCCCAGGCGAATGGAGCCGATTAACGTTCTCTTCTCGGCATTTATGGATGCCAGTGCAACTTTCTAACTGACTTATTCCATGGGCTTGTTGAATGGTCAGCTTCTTAGAATACTCCCATGCCTGCCGCTCCCAGTGGTCTAAGCATTCTCAAGCTCCGAATGTTGCGCGAAGTTTAGTCATGGTGAGTGATGATAACACACCACAACGTCCTCGGTCCTGACATGCTCAGCTTGACAGTGGTACCTCAGTCGACAAGCCGACTGCGATCCAGCGTTCGGCGTCCGAGGGTGCGACAGCCTGAGCTACTAAGCCGAGGATCGCAGCCGCTTTTGAATTGGACAGCCGTTACTTACGTTCTTGCCGACCTATTCTACTGCCCACCGTCCCCAGATAAGCCGCGTTGGATTCCTGCGCTCTGAAGCGAATCTCAGGCTGTCGCTGCTGACTCACAGTCGAAGATACATTACGTACGGGCTGAGCGGGACGATCTAGGACGATCTTCACGGCAGATCCAGTCATTCTGAGTCCCCCCGTCTCCCGGCTTTACTTACTTTACGACCCTCCAAGATTGCAGTTCGAGATGGCGAGAGCCCATCTCGAGACACGAAGGATCTGGATGAACTGTCTCCGCTCCGAGGAAGACCGGCGGTCATTCCATTCAATTCCGCGCTCTACGGGCATCGCAGGGGTGCGTGAGTTGGGCGCACTGTCGGAATGAATTCGGTTCCAATATTGAGGCCGGGCCGCCGTCCCCAACAGGCTAGTGACTGCGCCTCCTTCGATGTGAAAGGGGCCTTTGACCTTCCAGGAATTCTTCCATTATATGTATTGCCAATCGTCGTATTCTCCTCTCACTTCCAATCTACGCCGGCGACTGAGCACCTTCGAGCACCAAAGATTACAGCGGGTGTTCCCTCCGCCGCGGTGCGCCTGCGCCACTCTCCAGCCGCTCTCGTCGAGAGCTTTTTTGTATACATGGCCCGCAAATGGCCCGTCGTCGTATATCCACGCGCACCGGACGGTCGCCTGGCGCCGGCGGCGTTAACGAGGCGCGTGTGCCGCATTCTTGGCCCGCGTTCCCCTCGTCATAGGGTCTTCCCCACGACGCGAACACGTTGCGGTGTCCCCTTCGCGCGCGCACGGGCCAATTCCGTGTCCGCTCGCACTTCGCAGCGCACACGACCTTCCGCGCATGACGTCACGCGTCCGAGCCTTCCCGATTGCCCTGAGCCCACAGATCGCAGTCCGTCGCTGCGGGCTGCCATTGGCTGTCTGCACTATGTAGGGAAGATAGAGCGAGGTACTGAAACGATCGTGATCATGGAGGTGCTGTGGCGTTGCTGTACGACAGGCCTCCGCTTCTTCCGATTGTTGGAATATCGTACTTCACGAGAGGCGCAGCACGACGAAGTGACAGACCGCAGGCGATCATTGAGCTCTGAGTCAGCTCTGACATCCGTGTATGTCGTATTTCGAGGATATGCTGTTTGCTGAGAGGCGTCGCTGTTGTTTGCGCGGCCGCCGCATCGGCGCGCAAATCTGGGAGATCTTGCCGGCTAATAGCAAGCCGGTCACGGCGCCGTCCGCCCGCTCGGCGCCGCCAAGTGAGCCCGGCATCTTCTCAGAGCCTCATGTCATGCCTCGGCAACGATATCAGTACTGCGAGTGTCGAAAGGCGTCCAACAGGCGGTTTGTGATGCTGGGAGGAAGAGGTTGACATTCTGCGACGTCGCGGGAGCAGCCAAGGCGTCGAAGCTGACGCGTGTTGCCATGAGTTACGGCGTTGGCTCCATCAGCGTGACAGCCGCCCATCGCGAACGAGCCTGAGCAGACCTGAGCGTGTCTTGGGGATCCATACTTATCTGCACTGCGGCCCTCGCTTTATACAATAGCGTGAACGCCATGTAGACGTGTATGGCCTCGGAGATCTGATTGTCACACGCTGTTGCGCACGGACGTTCCCCCTGGGCGCGATGGCCAGTATGTGGAGGACCACGCGTGATATCGGGCGAGTGGTCTTACAAAGGCGCGTGGGGGATGCAATCGCAAGGCGCACGCTTAGCGATCTTGGGGGGGAGACAGGAACATCATACGGCGCATGCAATAGATACATGGCAGACCGCGTTGTACGGTGGGGTATCGTCGCTTCTCATGTCTTGTCCGTAGCATCGAGCTCTCGTATGATGTGCTTGGAGCGCCGTAGATGGAAAGCTGGCGCGTGGGGTCGAGTGATATGAGGGCCTGCGGGGTTTTTGTTTGCAGTGCTACACATCTACATTACGGCCTTGGATGCCTCACACCAGTCACACGATCTTCGCACGGGAAGTATGGGTCTGTGTGGACGTTGGAGCTGTCGTTGATGTATGACTGTGATGGCGAGAGCTAGCCGACGCCGCTGGGTCCGACGCTGAGACGGTCCGGCGCTGTCGTCGGAGTGTCGGCATGATGGGTAGCGCGCTGGGCAGGGCGGGGGTTGCGAGCGGGGCGTGCTGAGGCATTCGCGCTCACGCCGCAGACTCCGGAGACGTGTGATGAGGGTCGTCACATCGTGGCGGACGTACCGCGTAAAGCACGCAGCGTCGGCGCAGGTGGATCGCCCTCAAGATCTCCCGGTCGGCGTGTCGGCCCGATGCTACTTGGCCCGTGCGGCGTGCGCGGCGTCCTCGTTGCACTGTTGCACCCGGTGGGAGGGCTAGTCTCCAGCGGCAGGCGGCAAAACTGCTGCTGGCCGTCGTCGGACGTCGTCCGACATCGTGCTTTGTGTGCTGGCATCTGCGAAGCCGTCTCGGCACGGGCGCGGAGGCCCGATGGGGCGTCGGGAAGAATCTTCGGCCTCGGTGAGTTCGCGACGACTGGCAGTATCGTTGGTCCGGATCCGCTGCAAAGTGTACATTGGAGCGAAGTCGCCGGACAAAGCCTATCGTAAGATATCGGCGCGCTACAACTGCACAAAGTCGTGCTTTGGGCAACGGCGGCGTGCGGAGGTTAACGGACTCGGGCGGTGATACTGGTACGTATAGGGGCGCGTCAGAGTACAAGGACACGTCGGGATCGCAATCGCGGGTTTGCGACCCGACGACGCGCAACCGGAGGTGAAGGCTTGGTCGAAGGTCAGATGCTCGAGAAGCGACCGGGTGGCTTCTCGCTGAGTATTCGACTCGACGCGAGCGCCACAGATGATTTGACTTGCACTAAAGTGTGTACGCGGGTCTCGAGGGGCGCTACGAGAATCTAAATTGGGTGACCGCTGGGCCCGCGATTGGCTGGGGAAGGTGGGGAATATATCACCGTGGCAGTGTCAGATCTATAGCAGCTGAGACTGGTTCTGGCGGGGCAGAGTCAGCCAATTAATTATACCCGCCACGATCTCTGATTTCTGATGTACATGTGTTGGAGTATAGCAGGATGCGATAGCCTGCGCACGTCAACAACTTGTGTGCGCGTCGACCAACCTGCGCAATGCTCGCCAGCGGCGGTCGGGGAGGGACGGGGCCGAGGAAATGGCAGCGTGCGGAATGGTCGGTGGCCAATCAGAAGCGACATCGATAGCCGCATCCGGATCAGGACGCACGGCAAGCAACGGCAAGCGCCAGTAAACGGGGTGTTTGTGCGTGTTTGGCGCTTTTGATCTGGTTCGAAACTGAATTAAAAGGACGAACCCTCGACTGTCCTCGTCGTCCTCCCCCCACCTTCACACCTCCCACCAACCCACTCCCGCCGCCCCCTTCGCTCCCCAGCGACCCATCTCCCTCCCCCCAGGGTTTTCCCTGTCCCCCTCCCCCCGTCCGGACCCCCCACCCTTTCTTGAGACCATGTCCCAGCCGATCGCAGAAAAGGAAGCCGGGCCGCCCGCCCAACCCGACACTCCGGTAGAGGAGAAGTCGGAGAGCAACGGCGTGTCTGAAGAGCCAGAGAAGAAGAAGCGCGAGTACAAGGATTTCGGCCATGACGAGGTCAAGGCTACTCGTATGTGTTTTCCTCTCTCGATCTATTTTTAGAGTCGCTTATCCGGTCAAACCCCAAAGACGCCAATGTTGACATGGCTCAGGTTCGTCTCTTCCCCGCCTCTTCTGACGTGACAGGGTCCTTATATGCGCGCAGATCGAACTCAAGGCGGACGACCTCTACGACAAGGAGAAGGTCGACTTGGAGACCATCGTTATCGACGACGTCTTCACCCTTCTCCAGTGTACCGACCAGGGTCTTACCTCAGAGGAGGCCCAGCGTCGTCTGGAAATCTTTGGTCCCAACAAGCTCGAAAATGAGGAGCAGAACGCCTTCCTCCAAGTATGTCGTACCCTTTCGATCGCCGCATACACGTTCTCATTCCTTTGTCTAGTTCCTGAGTTTCATGTGGAATCCTCTTTCTTGGGTCATGGAAGCCGCTGCCCTTGTCGCCATCGCTCTATCCAACGGAGAGGGTCGTGCCCCCGATTGGCAGGACTTCGTCGGTATCGTCACCCTTCTGCTCATCAACTCTGGTATCGGTTTCTACGAGGAGCGTGGTGCCGGTAATGCTGTCAAGGCTCTCATGGACTCGCTCGCGCCCAAGGCAAAGGTCAAGCGTGACGGGACCTGGTCCGAAGTCGAGTCCTCCATCCTCGTCCCCGGTGATATGATCTCGTTCAAGATTGGTGACATCGTCCCCGCGGACTGCCGTCTCACGGAGGCCATCAACGTTTCTATCGACCAGGCCGCGTTGACGGGCGAATCGCTCCCTGTTGGCAAGAAGGAGGCCGACCAGTGCTTCTCGTGAGTCAAAGATCGAATCATTTGTCCTCTTGATAGAGTTCTGAATCTTACTGTCTACAGCGGTTCCACCTGCAAACAGGGTGAGGCTGAGGGCGTCGTCATCTCTACTGGTGCCAACACTTTCTTCGGTCGCGCCGCGTCACTCGTCGGTCAGGACGACGACAGCACTGGTCATCTGCAGAAGATTCTTGCCCAGATCGGCACTTTCTGCTTGGTCACAATCGGCATTTTCGTTCTCGCGGAGATATTCGTCCTTTACGCCGGCTTCCGCTGGAGCTACCGCTCTGGCCTCGACAACATTCTTGTGCTCTTGATCGGTGGTATCCCCATCGCCATGCCTACTGTCCTGTCCGTCACCCTCGCTGTCGGTGCCCAGCAATTGGCTAAGCACAAGGCCATTGTCACCCGCATCACCGCCATTGAGGAGTTGGCCGGTGTCACCATTCTCTGCTCCGACAAGACGGGGACTTTGACCACCAATAAGCTCACTATCGACCGCAGTACGATCAAGACCTATGGCCCGTTCTCTGCTGACGATGTCATCCTCCTCTCTGCCTACGCTTCTCGTACTGAGAACCAGGACGCCATCGACGCCTCCGTTGTTGGCGCTCTCGGCGATGTGTCCCGCGCCCGCGCTGGCATCAAGCTCCTCGACTTCAAGCCCTTCAACCCCGTCGACAAGCGTACCGAGATCACCTACCGTGAGGAGTCCTCCGGAAAGCTGAAGCGTGTCACCAAGGGCATGACTGGTATCATCATCGAGCTTTGCACGCGCAACAAGACCGACGAGATCGAGAACAGGCTCGAGGCCGACGTCGAGGAGTTTGCCGCCCGTGGTCTCCGTGCCTTGGCTGTCGCTTATGAAGAACTCGACGGCGACGACCCCGAGGGCGAGGGTAACGGCTTCGAGCTCATCGGTCTCCTTGCCATTTTCGACCCCCCTCGTGAGGATACCAAGCAGACTATCGACGATGCTATGTCCTTCGGTGTCAAGGTCAAAATGGTTACTGGTGATCAGCTCGCCATCGCGAAGGAGACTGGCCGTCGTCTCGGTCTCGGAGACCACATGTATCCCGCCAAGGTTCTCAAGGATGGACCTCCCCCCGGCAGCAAGTTCCGTACTCTCGACGAGATGATCATGGACGCAGACGGTTTCGCCGGTGTTTTCCCCGAGCACAAGTTCGAGATTGTCAAGCGCCTCCAAGGTCTTGGCCATCTCTGCGCCATGACTGGTGACGGTGCCAACGACGCCCCTGCCCTCTCCCGTGCCAACGTCGGTATCGCCGTCGAGGGCGCCACCGACGCCGCTCGTGGTGCTGCCGACATCGTGTTGACTGAGCCTGGTCTCTCCACCATCGTCCACGCCATTCGCGGCTCTCGTGTCATCTTCCAGCGCATGAGGAACTACGCCATCTATGCCTGCGCCGTCACGATCCGTATTGTCGTCTGCTTCGCCATCCTCGCCTTCGCCTACCGCTTCCAGTTCCCTCCCTTCATGGTTCTTATCATCGCTCTGCTGAACGACGGTACCATCATGACGCTGTCCGTTGATCGCGTGCTTCCTTCGAGCACTCCGGATAGCTGGGACTTGGCAGAGATTTTCGCGTACGCCGTTGCCTATGGTATCTATCTGACCGCCTCCACGTAAGTGTTGTCCTAATTTGGGAGGATGTCACCGTCGCTAATAAACGCGTTCAGTATCATCCTCGTCGTCGTCATCCTCCAGTCTTCGTTCTTCCAGGACAAGTTCGGCGTCAACTTGAACAGCCCGCCTGGTCAGATCGACCACAATGACAAGCAGCTCCACATGATCATCTATCTGCAAGTTGCCATCATTTCCCAAGCATTGATCTTCGTCACTCGCTCGCATTCGTTCTTCTTCATGGAGCGTCCGTCGTATGCCCTCATGGGTGCCTTCTGCTTGGCCCAACTGGTGTCGTCCATCATCGCCGGCTTCGCCGACTGGGGCTTCACCAACATCCAGAGCATCTCTGGTGGTTGGATTGGTATCGTGTGGGTCTGGGTAAGTTGTTCTGTTCGTCGTTGATTGGGCTGTAGTCTGACTATTTTGACTTCAGGACATTGTTTGGTTCTTACCTCTTGACTTGATCAAGTTCGGCATGAAGGCGACCGTCATCAAATGGCTCCGCGAGCGTCACGTCCGTGCCGCGACTGCCGCGACCAAGGCTTCGTCGGAGGGTGTCCCGCTCACGCGCACCCAGTCTCGCGCGGCCTCCTTCAATGAGTCTCTGTACTCCAACCGCACGTCTTTCATCAGACGTGCCGCGCGCAAGGTTGGCTTCGGCCAGAAGGTCCGCGTCAAGGCTGAGGAGCTGTCTCGTTTCAGCAGCATCCAGGCGCAACAAACTGGCCAAGTTCTCGCTCGCCACCCCTCCCGACCCTCATAGACGACATAGACCCCATTCGGGGACCGGTACATTCGCATATCCCTGTATTTTTGGTTAAAGACTCGCCCCCACGATATCTGGTGTCCCCTCGTTCCTGCATCCTTATTTAATGCCGCCCGCACCCATCATCATCTTCTACCTCCTCGACATCGACATCGGATACCATTTCGGCCTCTCTTTTTTCTTTCCAGAAGCACGGTGGTCGGCGTTTGCTTGCGGTTCGCGTTGGCGGTTTGCGTTCATTCCATTCTACGTTGCACCACGACCATACACTTCTTATTTTGCGTGTCTGTTGATGACCATTCTCGTTTGCGCCCTCATGTGTTAGTTCATGATGTGCGATATATACATCGCCTAATTTCACCTGCAGTAGTATGTCAGAATAAAAAGACATGACATTTATCATCATCTCGGTGTGCGAATGTCTTTCAATCTCGGTATGAAGATTCATCGCCTTGTTCGCAATGCAACTGGCGTTGAGTCGTAGCTCTTCGCCGGGGGTTGTGAGCAGCGCTAACACTTTCTAGTTTACAGTGGACATTCTGTATGACAGTATCTTACAGCAGGGCACATTCGATGCTTTTCCTCACTTGCCAGCGCTGAGCGCTGACCGGTGACCTCATAGACGGCCTGCTGAGGTGACGCGGCACATTCACGGTTCGGGTTCCTCGACGCAGATCGACCTCCGCAGGACTAGCATGCAACGTCCTGCAGATCCAGACAGCACCGCGGACGCGCTCCGCCCGATCGACGACACGAAATTGGCGCTGTTGCACTGAAAATATCGCATCGCGACGCGCGCAGCGTTACCGTTTCCCGTCTTCCTCCGGAGGAATTCGCTCTCGTTTTCCTAGAGCGTCATCACCTTGAGTGAAGTGATTTACGACTCTGATGCCTTGCTGTCGCTCAGCCGATGACTGAATTCGCGAATGCAGGTTGCATTTCTTGAACTCGTCTTATCAGTCGATGACATGCGCAGATCGATTGTCGCGCTGCATGGTATCCTTCAATGATACATTTCGTTTATGTAAATAATGGACGCTGAGCGAATCAAGTGCGGTATCTGAGGCCTGAGGTGCGACAAAAGCGTGATGCACATGAGTGCTGAAACTGTGGGTATTGATGCCCCGAACAGAAAATAAATATTCTTCAAATGGCCGAGCAAAGTTTATCAGTGATACATCTATCATCAAACACCGTGATTAACTCACTTATCGCTCGAAAGGAGCTCGGTGTATGTCGTCAAGCTTGTCTTGTTCCGTGTGATCCACATCGAACCCAGCAACGAAGCACACAACGCCTCTCAAAGCTTCGAGCCATCTCCAGTCCTTGCTGGTGCACCTCTTCAGCCGAAGCGTGTCAAGGACCATGCCAAATATTTGTCGGGCCTTCAAACCCATGAGAAGCACTGTGCCCAGGGCATACAGTGTGCCCATTCTGGGGATCAGCTCGCCAAAGTCGATATCGTGGAGGATGAGAGACGACAGGTTCGGGAGAAAAGACTTGCGGGAGGCCATTGCGCTTGCGAGGTCCGGGGCGCCTTCAGTGGGCTGATAAGCCTCGCCCCGCAACGCGCCCAGCGGCGGGGCCAGCGCCTGGCAGAGCGACGTGCCGACGGTCATCCCCGCGGAGATCCTGCGGACCTCAACGTGCGTCTTCAGCATCTCCAGCCAGTCGTCCTGATTGATAATGGCGCCGTCATCGAGGCCCTCTGAGTAGTCATCTGTCTGCATGACGAGCTGGCGGATGCTGCACAAGTCGGACGGAAACGTGGCGAAGAACTGCAGTATCAGGTCGCGATGGGTGGCGCGGTCCCAATTCGTGTCGTAGCACAGTATTAGCGTGGGCTTCGCCTCGAGTGTGCCGTTGGCTGCGTAGTGCCAGATTTTGATGGAGAAGTCGCCATGAACCCACTGACCATCGTCCTCTTGGCAGAGTATCTCGATGTCAACAGGCGGCTTCGAGTCTCTTCCGAGCTGGCTAGCGAGGGCGGCAAACACACCGTGGAAAGTCGTCCGATTATCTGGTCCTTGTTCAAGCCCTAGCTCGACTGTGGTGGATTGAGGTAGGATAAGAGTGTTTATCAAACCAAGGATATCTTTTGAGGCTCCGTTAAGTATCATTCTGTCCAAGTGCGGGAGGGTGACATTCTCCCTCGGGAATGGCTCCACAACGTCGGGGAGGTAGCGGCTGAGACAGAGGTATTTGAGTGTTTGAGAATGCTTTAGGAGGTTGAGAACGTCGAGAAGTGTCGGGCGACGCGGCTCTACCTTACCCGCCGACATCCCTAGAGTCAGGTCGACGAGGTTGCGGAAGTGACAGGGCGCCCACGGGAAGTTGGAAACATTCAAGAATTCGACGTAGCGCAACTGAGGGAAGTAGTTGTCAAACAGGTTATCCGGTAAATCACACTCGAGCTCCAGACACAGAATCAATTTCTCCAGGAAGGGAGCAGGTATCGTGAGCGACTGAACGAAGTCTCGTATAGCACCACTGTCGTCGTCGTCGAGGCAGTCAAATACCATCTCTTGAGTGTGGAGGATTAAGTCCAATACGCGATGCAAGGGGCGGCTGCGTCGGGCATAGCTTCGATCTTCGTTTATTGCTGGAAAAAACTGGAGATCGAGCCGAAGAGGAAGGGGCTTCGCGCGAGTTAGATATGCGCCCATCCATTTGCTGCTCATGAAGGAGACCCTCTGCCACAGAGACGGGCATTTCAAGGCTATAGACCTCCAGCGACTGCAAACCCAGGTGACGTGGACCCACTTCCAACTACTATGCGTTCCTTCGTGGGCGAGAAGCTGGAATATGGCCGTAAGCATCTCCGCTGAGAGGCGCGATATGGCGGCGGTGGCATTGCGACGCGTCCGGTACGAGGAAAGAGACATGGTAAGGGCAGCAAGCTCGTCGTCTGCCCGTCTGCGGAAGCATTCCAGTTGCGTCGCATCCACAGTTTCGGTCAGGAAGGACAGCCGTGATCGAGCAGCGGCAGCCCAGAAATTCCGAGGACCCGGAGGCCTACGTGACAACGAAAATTGAGATACACCCGACATTTATGAGCCATAACGCACACTGTAGTCGTGATCATATCTTGCAGAGCATCGACTTCTCGTTGACTGGACTTGAAGTCAAGAGTGAACTCAGGTTTGGATAGAGGACAACTTGTTGAAGCCACTGCAGGCCACTGCCGGGTGGAGCGTGGGAATGCCGCCTGCAGTGGCGGGACTATCGCCGTTTGCCTTGCGTTTGACCCCGTTGTGTTGTTACAATTTCGCTTCATACTCTTTGCACTCGCCAGCCCTTTCAACATACTTCTGAGAGCATGTCGGGAAGCTTTCACTCTGGCTGATCGATCATACGGTCAACTCGAAAGTCCAGGCCGTTTCTCTCTTTCTCGACGCGTCTGTTGAACGCAACAAAGCGAAGTTAGTAGGGTGACCGAAGTGAGGCCATATCGAATTTGGAGGGCACACTGGGTCATCATGGCAGACGAAAGGTGTGTCCGAAACTATCTACTTACATCTTCCGCTAACGACAGGACCTGCCAGGGGCGCCGAGGCATACTGGGAAGACGCAGCGAGGTCACGGCTCGGTTTTCTCGATACCGTGCCCCCTCTTACGCAAGCCGAGCGCATCAAAGACGTGTACGAGAGGATCGACACCGAACTTGCTGCGATGCTCAATGCTTTGTCTTTGTCAAAATCGCGTCGCAATGCCATCGCACCGGTATCTCGTCTTTCTCCAGAGATCCTCCCACTCATCTTCGAGCTGCACGCACTCGAAGCCCCCCTGAGGAAGGACCACCTAGGATGGATCGAGGTCACACACGTTTGTAGACACTGGCGATCAATCGCGATTGATACCGCTGCCCTATGGCGGAACATCTTCATGCATTTGGGAGATGAATGGGTGGGCACTATGCTTGCTCGAGCCAAAGCCACTCCTGTAGTCTTCGACAGTGGCTGGGACGGGATTGTAACCAGGCCAATGGTTGGGCCCATCATGGAGCACCTCTTCCATACGCACGAAGTTTCCATCCAGGGGGACGGCCAGGTTGACGAGGAGGCGATTCTCGAGCTATGTCGTCAACTCACTGCATCTGCTTCGATTCTACGCAGGCTGTCGCTATCATTCACAACTGGCCATTTCTCTCTCCCGCAAAGTGCCTTCGGTGGCTGCGCGCCCCAACTCCGCCGAATCACCCTTGACAATGTAGTATTCCCGTGGCGCCCATGTTTCGCAAAGAACCTGACTCAGTTGAGCATTATTCACGAGCTCTCTCACTGCTTGCACGGAACAATTTTTCCATCCATATTTCTGAGGAAAAATGGTTGCATGTCGGAAAATGGTAAGGTTTTTCCTACAGTGGCTACAGATTTTTTACCATTTTCCAACAAAGGAACAATTTTTCCTGGGAAAGATGAGTGAAAAAAATGTTCAATGCAGGCAGTGTCTAGTCAAGACGTGGCCCTCTCGTTGCCGTCAATCGCTGTCGATGATGTCTTTGATCTTTTGGACGAATCACCTACTCTCGAAAAGGTGGCACTTGTTTATTGCTTCCCTCCATTCAGCACAAGGTGTCGCCGCGACCGGCCTGTTGTCAATTTGCCTCACCTCGCATTCTTTGACCTCGGCTTAAATCACCTATCCGACGGGGTCTATCTGATCGAGCATATCCTCATACCCCTCGCAGCGCAACTAAACCTCGTCGCAGAGGTCTCTGTGGATACCTCGGATACAATAATCCAAGCCGTGTTTGCTGCACTCTCTGCCCGCATCACGACCAATGCTGCACTGCCTTACTTTCGGGTTTGCTTCAGTAATCACGTGTATACAATAGCCCCTTCCAACAAGACTTACACGTTGAGCTGGATTGCTCGTTGGACCCTGATTTTTCGTGCCCTCGACCCGCTTTGCATTTGTCGATTCTTACGCAGAGAATATACGTTGACCATGGCGAATTGATAGGCTCATTCATACGGTCGCTTCCTCCAGGACTTGGGATCCTCGCAAAACTCGGAATGTGTGTCGGAAGCGGAGAGAATTTCGACCGTGTGGAGTTTCTGCCCTACAACTGGCCCCAGACGTTTGGACTGATGGACAGGGTATACGAGGTCGACGCGGACTATTATGTCGCTGCGGATTTTTGCGAAGCACTGTCGATGGTACAAATCCCGGAGACGACGGAATGGCAGTACCACATACGTTCGCCTGAGCCCGTGGCCGAACAGATGTTTTTCTGCCGAAACTATCGTTCCTGAGGTTGCACCACATGGATTCAACCGAAATTCTCTGTCTCGGTGGGCGAATCGAGCTGCCGCTTTCCGACCTGCTCGTCAACGCGTTGGAAGCCCGTCGGCTTGCTGGCTTACAGCTAGACACGCTGCACTTGGTAGCTTGCACAGGGATAGAATCCCAGTGGGTGGACGAACTGCGTAGGTTCGTGCAGTGCGTTGAGGTCTTTGATGGCGAGCTGTTCTGAGTAAGCTCTTTTCCCCCTTACCAATGACGTAGTAGGGACTTACTCGTTTTCGAAGGCATCCGGGACGTGCAACGAATCATCATGAATACGCCTTGTAGCATACTTTCTACACATGGTGAAAGCTCTGAATCGCGATCCGTCCTCGTGAAGGTTTGGACGATCGATTGTCTTCCAATAAGTTGAGCTGAAGATTGCAGAAAATAATCACCTACGCGCCAACGGCGTTGCAGAGAGCTGAACCTGTCTGACGAATTTTTAGATATCGCGGACCCTCAGAGGTTCCAGCTTCAACGCTGCGCTGAGCATATGTCGAGTCCTCGCCCTTCACGTTCTACCTCGCGGCAGAGGGAATGCAGTGCTGTGATCCGCATGCGAACTCAGCATTGCGCATCCGCGCGGTCATCTCACAAAAAAACTAAAAAAAATACTCGCGTCACCGACTTCCAACTGCCTGAGGACACAGAAAATCCTGGAGGAATCATAAATTCTTTGAAGGGGAAGGTCCCTTAGGTGCTGAAGGTTGCCGATAGCCTCGAGGCCGTCGCAGTGGCACTGCACAAGGAGAGGGCAGGACGCACTGGCAAACTTGAAAGAACTTTGGCGCGCTAGACGTGCAGCTCGTGGTCGAAGATGTGCAGGCGCCAATGCATCGCGGAGCAAGCAAATGGCTCTCATCTGAACTTGGTGACCGCCGGTACCTAGCCGAGCTCGCACTTGCTGTTCGTGGATAAGTCTCTTGCTCAGGAGGCGAAATGACATGATGACAGCAACGGGCAAATACTGAGATAGCGAACATCAAGGAAGCCAAGAGGAGGTCAGACGATATTGCATGCAAGGACTGATGCAGATGGTGGACTGATGCAAGAATCAAGGCGATAACGACAAGGGAAGAGCAATACGGTAGGTGCAAGCAAAACAATGACATATAACGACATGAACGAGATGGATGGTGCACTGAAAGGCCTCCGCAAAGAGCTCGGTTGCGTCTTGAGCTATGGCGTCAGTAGTGCGCTCGCCACCATCAACGCTGTGAACTCACTTAGATGAGGTCGTCGTCCTCGTCCAGCTTGTCCCGTTCTCTCCAATGTAGGGTATCGTGATCCAACCCAGTGACTGAGCGCACTGCACCCTCCAAACCTTCCAGCCACCCCCAGTCCTCGCTGATGCAATTCTTCAACCGCAGGGTGTCGAGGACCGTGCCGGCAGCTTGGCGTGCCTTCAGGTGGCGGACAAACACCGTACGAAGAGGAAGCTGGTCGTCAAAGTCGGGAAGCATCTCGTCAAAGTCGACGTCACGGAGTATCAGTGACGACAGGTTCGGGAGGAAGAACGCGCGTTCGGCCGGCGGCAGCGCATCTGCGATGTCCGGCGTCCCTTCCACGAGCCAGTTCTCGCCATCTCGGAAGGCGCCCAGCGACTCGCAGAGGGATGCGCCGACAAACATCTCCGCGTAGACCCGGTGCACCTTGTCGTGCGCCCCGAGCATGTCGAGCTATTCGTCCTGGTTGACGGCGGCCGCGTAGTAGCCCTCCGAGTATTCATCTGTGCGCATGACGAGCTGGCGCAGGCTAAGTAATTCAGACGGGAACGCCTCGAAAAAAATGTAGCATCAGGTTGCGGTGGGTGGGGCGGTCCCATCCCGTGTCATGGCACAGAACCAAAGCAGGCTTCGTTTCTAGCGTGTCGTCGGCTGTATAGCGCCGGATCTTGATAGGGTATTCCCCATGGACAATTTCTCCGGAGGGTTCTTGACAGATGAACTCGACGTGTACTGAAGGCTTCGAGCTACCTCCGAGATGGCGCACAAGGACAGAGAACAGTTTGCGGAATGTGCTCTGGTTTTTCGGCCTCTGCTGAAGCCCGAGCTCGACTGTGGTGGAACGCAGTATGATTAGGGAGGCCATGGTGCGGAGAATATCTGGTAAGCCTCCACTGAGAGTCAGCTTGTTGAGATGCGGAAGGGCGACACGTTTCTTTGGGCGTTGCTGCAGAAAGTTGGGGAGGCAATGGACGAGACGGAGCGACTCGAGTGTGGGAAATTGCCCTAGGAAGTCGAGAAATTTAGAAGGACTCGCGAGACGCTGCCTTCGCCCCTTCCACATCTCTAGAGATAAGGTTACCAGGTTGCTGGAACGACAAGGTGCCCATGGAAAGTTGGGAGCGTTGACGAGATTAATGTGGCGGAGATGAGGGATGCAGTGGTCAAACAGGTTCTCCGGCAGAAGATATCCAGTATTCAGTGACAGGGTGAATCTTTCAAGCAGGGGGGCAGGGGTTGTGAGAGCCTCGACAAAACCCCGTGCGACACCAGTTTTGTCGTGGTCCAGGATATCGTCAAATTTTATCTCTTTGGCGTGGAAGAGGTGGTTCAATGTAAGTTCGTTGCGACGGACTTGAAAGTGATGGTTTTTTCCATAGAGATGACCAAGATCTATGTGGGCTGGAAGCGACTTGGCGCGGATGAGAAACGCCTCCGCCCTGGCGGCAAGCGCCGGCCCGGCCCACTATCTACTCGTTGGGAACGGGATTGGTTTTACCGCTGGTTTTACCGCTGGTTTGCCGTTCCGTTTCGTCAAAGATTACTCGACCTTTCTATCACAGACTTACACCATCCTGGCTCTATCGCGTCCTTCTGCTACTGTGACCGAGGATGTCCTCTTACCTGGATCTCCTGCGCTTTCCAAACGAGATTCTGGTTCAAATCCTCGCGAACCTTGAAGGTAAGTCCTTACTAGCATGCAGAACGGTGCGCTCCACAGTCTACCCAACCATTTGGCGTGGGTTTGACCGTTTGCGTGTCTGCTAGACGTGCCGCAGGCTGGACTCAGTCGTCTCCGGCTCCGTCCTGCTGCAGTACAAGATCGAACTGATGGCGTGCGGCATGGTGGACGGAGGTCAGGCACTTTCAGTGGCAGAGAAGCTGCGGCGCCTACGGCTCTACGATGCAGCTTGGCGGAACCTCGAATGGACGGACCACGCCGCCCTCCCTCATCTCGCGGACTCTGAGCCTCTATTGATGGCCGTGGCGGATAGCCTCGTATTCCAGCTCAGTCCTTTCCAACACGACTCGTGGACCGCCCTTCAGCGCGTCTCCTCCAAACTCCGCGGTGTGCAGGCACAGCACACCAACTTTCCTGAATGTATCGGATACGACTCGATGCTCGATCCATCGCAAGATCTGATGGCATACTACGAAGCGTCTATGAACCCGTGAGTCCACTCCAAGCGCTCTGACCAGGGTCATTCTTACTATCACAATCCCCAGACCGTTGAACATGCGCTGCTACCTACAGGCGCTGTCCACACGCCGAGTACATCCGCTGCGCAGCATGCGCGACCCTTTTGCGGGAATGGACGAGCGTATTCCTATTGAAATATGCGGAGACCGCATTTTGGAGGCCGTGCGCACGCAGACACAGATACAGACGGACGGGTTCGGCTCCACGTCCTGTTGGGACCACGTCGTATGGAACTGGAAGACCGGACGCGCTGAGCTGACCCTGGTGCGCCCTGCGATCTGACGCCCATCGCTGCAACTCCACTAACCGAGACTAACCGTCGGCCAGGCTGACAGCGCATCCAAATACTCCCGGTTCCTGGACCGCACGCGCGTCCTCACCTTCGTCGACCATCCGAAATGTATACAGGTCTACACGTTCGGCGCCGCGTGCATGTCTGTGCACACATTCCTGCTCCCGATGCGTGCCCACCGTTGTCTGATCAAACCGTCTCTGGCACACGGGTGTCCACAAAGCTCTGCGGACACAGGCTATTTCCACAACGACCCCGCCGAGAGACTGCTCTCCTTGGACATCCACTGGGCTGATGGAATGCCCGAGGACTCTCCTATGCATGTCTTCATGGACATTCCACTGGAGACATTCCGGTCCTACATCTCTGCGCATCCGACTGCAGGGCACGCTGCGGTCACGGTCCCCTGGCAAGAGTGGGGCCAGCGCACCCGTGTGGCGCAGGGGTATGGGCTATGGAATACGGAGCTCTTCACGCATGGAATGCGGAGGCTCGACCTGCGGCCGTCGGAGGGCGGCGGCGGCGCGCAGCTGCTGGAGGTCCTTGACTACCACCCGGGGCGGGTCGGGCGCGCCCTCGCGCGGCAGAGGCGCGGGGACGCAGGCGCAGAGACCGTTGTTGAGCACAGCGACGCACTCATGGGCAGGTTTACTGACGGCGTGCAGACGTCGCTGCCCTGTCTTGTCAAGCGCGTGCCGTTGCCGGAAGAGTTTGCCCGAGAGCTGAGTGACCCAGAATTGCTGAGCGCGCGTTTGTGTGAGGATGGCGTGATCTTCATGGAGGTGCGTGGACTGTTACTGTCCTGATCGTGCGTTCTCGAGCTGACGGAAACCGTAGATGGACCCTGCGAGGGAGGGTGTTGAAAAGGCTTGGGCTTATACGTTTTAAAGCTACACAAGCACGATTGCGGTGGCCGCGATGCCGCAGCTGGCCTATATGAACAGTCAATCATTAGGAAACATCTGGAATGTACGCAAGGGCACCACCATATGATGTGCGGAACCAATTGATTGTTGGTGCCAAGCTGGCCGGGTACTACGACGCAACCGCAACATCTAAAGATAGAGGTTGAAGGATGATGCGTCGCGAGAGGTGTGGTATCTGACGCACAAGCTTCGGCTGAATGTCGAACGTTTGACCATCACCGTTTCTATGAATGGCGAAACCCTCAGGCTACCTGGCCCGTGGGAAATTAAATCACTAGTATTCGGGAGTTCTCAGGTCGAGCAGGAGCGCGGCCCTACATTTTGTCTAAGAGTCTCCGAATCAACTAATCTGACAGTGACACGGATTTGATTTACACAATCCTCAAACGTGCCGCAGGATATGGGAACAGTCATCGCCGGGTCCGTCCTGCTGCAGCGGAAGATCGAGCTGTGGCATGGTGGACGGTAATCAAACATACGACGACGAAGCGCCTACTTCGAAGTGTTCAAATGGGACGTATGTACATGACTCACAGCCTACTCCTTGATGCAAATGTCTGCTTGTTCAGGGCACCCCAGATCGTGTTGGCAAGCCGGTCAGGATCTTCCTGAACGATCTGTTAGATAGACCCCGTAAGTCAGGTCCGTCAACGCATATCACGAGCACGGCTACTGACGAAATGGCCGACGCCCTCTAACACTGTGACCGAGCCTAGGGACTCGCCTCGACATATGTCGAATATTCCTTGCCGCATCTTGTGAGACCTGGAACAAACATGAGCAACCGGAATTGAGGCCCAAAACTTCTTGACGTACACGATGGAGGTGACGCTGCCAAGTATGCAGTGTACAGGGATCACGGTGCTCAGTTCGCGGAGGCGCTCGAGGCTATCTACGCAATCTTCGAATCGGGAGTACGATAACGACTCCTGCTTGCGGGTACAGGACAGGGTTACGCCCGTGTGCACATCGGGGTACGTCGCGGTGGGAAGTTGTCGCAAAGCCTTTTCCTGCGAAAACCACTATCGATATCAATGTGATGGAACCATGAAGTATAAGGTGACGCACGACGAAGAGATCTAGAGAGCGCGGATGCCAGCGGCTCCAGGGTAGACGCTTTCCAAACCATTCGCGTGCTGCTTCGCGCGTCGGCCAGATGTCCTTCCGCGACTTCGTGGCTTCCATGACCGTAACCCAAGGCGTTGGCTCGCTGAATATCCCCGCATACACAGAGCGTGGCATCATTGCAGGCTCAATGACTATCACGGACGTGTATGGTAGATTCCACAGGGGGTACCCTATCGTCGATAAGACCCTGCAGAACCGTGGGCGTGAGCCTTCTCGACTTGGATAAAGAAGAATGGGAATTTAAGCACATTGCAACTGCGCCGCCAGAGTGACCGACGGCGACGATAGATGCGCCTTCTTGGATCAAGCCGGAGCCAAGTAATGTCCGCAGCATTCGATTAGATTGATTTCCCCCTGTGATTGAGAGAGTTGAGTACGATGCCCACGATAAGGGAACGAGGACTGAATACTCACCAAAGGTCTCTGGGTACCGGAGAAGACTGCGCTCGTTCATGTGGCCAGCCTGACCATGATTGATCAGGTCAATGGTCCAGGCTTCGGAGATATGAAGGGCGCCGGGACCAGCAGCAGCTTGGATCGCAAAGAGACGTTCGATAAGAGGTAGCCACGCTTCTTTGTCTAAAACGCAGGGTGAGCAAAACTTCGAGCTGGGTCAGTATGACTGGCACGTACGCAGGCTAACTCCGTGTACGAACACCAGCGCGACTGGTAGGGAGTTTCTGGTTTGCAATATGTCACCGTCATTCGGGCGGCAACACTGCAGTGAATAGACGAGGCCGTCATCGCGGGACTCTCCTGGAAGGATTACGTCGGTGATGTTGAGCATGAACGAAAGAGGAGAGAGGGGGCAAAGTCGAGGAAGATTTGTACTGAGTGATGCGGTCGCGGTTGGCTTGCGAGAGCAGAGAGGTCAAGTGAAGAACGCCTCACGTTGCGTTCTCTTTAAGACCTATCGATTCGTGTGAGTTGCCTGGTAGATGTAGCCGAAAGATAAGACCCCGCGGGGAAGCGGGGAGGTTGCGCAAGAGATCGTTATCCAGGTCAACACGACGAAAACGGAAGGACCGACTTGTTCACAGCTGACGATGTATAGCTGTAGTCCTTACAAAGAGCCCACAGACACGGGTCATCAAGACGGAATCACAATTTGGTGACCATGGCAGTCATACGGATGCTGTCGCTGCAGCATGTGAGAGCTGGTTTCACCGCAGGGTTGCATGAAGATAATGGAGCGATTTATGCGACTTGTTTAAGGAGATGTATCTCGCTATAATTGGACACTCTTGTTCTCTTTGAAGTATGTTCTGCGTACCTCAGGCCATCGTCATTGAACCGTTGCTCTCGAGTATCCGCCGCCGCCAACGTGTTCGAAGTCTCGTTGATCGCCGTTCCATGAATTTGGTCAGTTTGGGGGGATTTAAAGGATCAGGTGGTCACCACTCCCTGAAGACGAGGTTCCCATGTGCTGGCATGAGGAGAAGATTATCCATGAGATGCAGGGTACCGATTTTACACTCATTTGCAGGGATGTGGTGGATGGGCCGAAAGGAGAGAAAATCGTGAGTGGTCGCGTCGGAGTCTCGTAGCTCTTCCGACAGTATATATAACCACAGGGCCATCTTGTACCGTATGCACGGAGCTCGCGAATGAAGACCGTAGATCGAAGACGAAGGGAAAGAAAAGCAGACCAGAAGTCGGCTAGCGAAAGCCAACTTGAAGTTGAAGGGAGATCACAGATGTCCCGGGCCGGGCCGGGCCGGTTCGTCTCCCACGCGAGCACGGCTATCGAGCGCTTTACTAGTAAGTTAGTAGCTTCACTTGAGCTTCACCCTCCCTTCCGGTTCAACTACCGCGACCTCCTTTCAGAATTCTGGTGCTCAGGCTAGGAACTGCGACCCTCGAGAAGCCTCAGGCGCGCAAGCTCTTCCTCGCGACCCACAACTTGAAGAAGCCCATCAGATGAACGAGCGCATGGACGGAGTACTCAAGCATAAACTGTTTCGCTGCCAGTTCTTCTCGTTGGCCACCGACGGAGATGGAGCAGACCCTGGCGGCTCCTTTTGCAAGTTTTGGACGGGACGACGGATGAGTTTGCGTAGAAGGGGAGGAGGGGCAGTGAAAAATTATGTGCAATGAGTCTAGTGTGTATTCTATTCTCTGCATCGCTAATATTCCATCCTTTCTACCGAAGCGCGCACGGTGGCTTAGTGAGCAATATTGATAAGTCAACCTGGCGATGTTTTGCTCTATGATGTTCGAGACATCGCCCTCTTTGAGTCTCCGTCTGTCGCCGCGGCTGAGTGTGCACTGTGCACGTCGAAGGCTTGCGAGCGCTTACGCGTCACGATTCTTCATGCTGAGATATCCTGACCCAGTTCGCATCCGTGTGGGTCACCAGTAACGCTGTTATAGAACCCCGTATATACGAGGGCTGACTATGTCTACGAATCCCTTGGCATATGCGTAATTCCCGCGAGGGCCTTGCGAGAGCCCAACGTGCTGCGGAAGAGGTTCGATGGCCCGGGACAACTTGGGCGAAGATTTTCGTCGATAAACGTGCCAAGGTTTCATATCTGCGTCATTGACCCACTTCACTGTGGTTGCGTTCCTGAAGGCATCCACTCTTCAGCGACTTATCATAAGAGGAGGTCGACGCTTACCGCAACACACCGTTCTTCTCCTCACCATTCACACACTCAAGCAACTTATGGCACCCAAACTCGCCACTCGCAAGATTGGAAGCACCGATGTCACGGCCATAGGGTATGGCGCGATGGGCATCGCAGCCTTCTACGGCGACGCGCTCCCCGACGAGGAGCGCTTCAAGGTACGTGTCGTTCGTCGCTTTTTCATTCACGATTTTCAATGTCAGATTGTGCAGATTCTCGACGCGGTTTACGAATCTGGCTGCACGAACTGGGACACAGCTGACCTGTATAAGGACTCTGAAGACCTCATTGGAGCATGGTACTGTTTCTTTTGTTCAAGTTGGAACAACAGATCGTTTGACAGCTCGTGTTGCCAGGTTCAAACGGACCGGCAAGCGCGATGAGATCTTCCTCGCGACTAAGTTTGGCCTCGGCTCACCTACGGGCAGGGCAGTAGACGGCCGACCAGAGTATGTAAGAGAGGCTTTTGAGAAGTCACTGAGGCGGCTGGGCGTTGAGAAGGTCGATCTCTATTATCTGCACAGGTGAGACCTATCAGTATATTTCATATGCGTGTCACTGACGGATGCCGACGCCAGGCCCGACTCTACTGTGTCCATCGAGGTTGGTGGATAAAACGAAATCGGGGTCTTGACCTCAAGGCTAATCTGTCCCATCTCACAGCATACCGTTGCAGCTATGGCCGAACTAGTCAAGTAAGACCCTGCCCACGACTTTTCCATATGGCTATGCTGAAGGATTCATGCAGGGAAGGACGCGTGACATATCTGGGGCTGTCCGAGGTCTCGGCCGCGACGCTGCGCCGCGCACATGCCGTGCACCCCATCTCCGCCATCCAGGTCGAGTATTCCCCATTCACACTCGACATCGAGACCAACGCAGTGCTGCAAACCGCACGCGAGCTCGGCGTCGCCATCGTCGCTTACTCGCCTCTCGGCCGCGGGCTCCTTACGGGCAAATACGTGCGTCACACACCAATCTTGATTGTCAATCATACTCATGACATGCACAACAGAATGGGCCGGAGGACTTCTCGGAGGATGACTTCAGGCGCAGGGTGCCGCGGTACTCGAAGGCGAACTTCCCAAAGATTCTGAAGCTTGCGTCCGACCTGAAAGCGGTCGGCGCACGCCACGGCGCGAGCAGCGGACAGGTTGCGCTTGCATGGCTGCTTGCACAGGGCCCTGACGTCATCCCCATCCCCGGGACGCGCAACGTCAAGGTGCGTGGTCCCTTCCGATTTCGCTGTGCATCTGGCAGCTTACCATGATACCATAGTATCTGGAAGAGAACCTCGGCGCGGTGAACGTGCACCTCACGCTTGAGGACGTGGAGCAAGTCAGGCGCATCGCGCAGGAGGCGGACAGTTTCGAGGAAGGCCGGTATCCGCCGGGCTTGCAGGAGCTTTTGTTCGCAGACACGCCACTACCTTGAGGTAACATAGAGCTCGCGGCATGAATCTGTTTGTCAAGCATGGAAGCTATAGACGTGTATTTGGAGGTGTCGAAATCCACAGTCAGAGGTCATCTTCCGAGAACACCGAGCGTTTTCGGCACCAGATGATCTTCAGTGAATTTGGGCGCACTTATCTTGAGATCTCCGGGTTGTCCACATTCCCCTCAAGAACAGACACAAACATCGTGAGCGATTTTCCTCAACACTTCTAAGTCATGATAAAAACCATGAACTCCTAACTGTCCGGAGGTGTGGAAAGCCGCAGATGGCCCGAAGGAGACCTGCGAATTCCACGGATGTAGTAGTATCGGAAATTGTGGACGGGTTGTCTGACGTGGCTTTTCGATGAGCCCGGTGTCATATGTGTTTAAACAAGGTGCGTCGCCGCTGTGCCAGTGGCTGTGCGTCTGTCTTGTCGCCGGCCTGACGACAGGTTGTGAGAAAAACATTTATCAAGGCCCATGCAGGAGGTTTTGCAAGAGATAGTTTTGTCGACTGTTGTCGCGGACCACGACGCGTCGCGTCTTATCGCGCACGTGACTAGCACTTTTTTTTTTTTTTTTTTCTGCATTTATATACCGCAACAAGGCTACCGTAGGGTGTCTAAGACGCGGTCCTGCTAATTACAACAGGGAAAGTCCGATGGGTTGGGTTGGGTGGGGTGATGTGTGCCGGGTGGGGGGTGAGTGATATGGGTGTGACGGGTTTTGGGTTGGTTGGGTGGACCGTAGGTCCGGTGTTGGATAGTCGCGTTTTTTCCGTGGGGTTCGAACCCACGACCATCAGAACTCACAGCTACTGACGTAACCGTGAGCCGTCGACGCTGGAGACCGCTGAACCATTGCGCCGACAGCACGTGACTAGCACGGCCCGCTCTCTCCCTGGAATTTTGCTGCAAGCCATTCTTGAGGCTTGCAGTGATAGGCTACCGCTCATTCATTCGACTTGTCTCTGTATACACCAAGCACATAACAGCCATGGAGGTAGCCGCGAAGTAAGTACGCCACTCATCGTTTTTTCTTCCTCGCTGACCTCTTGTACATGCGTCGATCCCACTAGGTTCGCTGAGACGTACTGGGCGGAGGCTGCGCGTTCACGCCTGGCATTCCTTGACGTGCAAGTATCACCTCTTGCAAACACGGATGGCCTTTTGGATGTCTATCGGAGGGTCGAAGACGAGCTCGCTGCCATCGAAATGGCACTGTGTTATTCAAGAGCGCGCCGCAATGCCATTGCCCCTATCTCCCGTCTCCCATCGGAGGTCGTCGTTGTCGTTTTTGCTTTCCTTTCCCTGGAACTACAAACGTGGAAGGACAACCTTGGCTGGATCACCGTCCCTCACGTTTGTCGGCGCTGGAGAGACATCGCGCTCAATGCTGCGACATTATGGCGCGAAATCTCTCTGGCTTTGGGGGCGGAGTGGACGAGTACGTCGCTTGTTCGAGCCAGGGACACGCCTATTATCATCAACAGCGGCCGTGACATTATCTTGACTTGGCGACTGGTCGCGCACATTATCGCACACCTTGCCCATACGCAGACATTAGCCGTACTGGGCAGCGCTGTTACCGACCAAGTTGCATTGCGGGAACTCTGTCTTGGACTCAAGGCATCGGCCCCTCTCTTGCATCACTTCGTGCTCATCGTTGAATCTCGCCGCTTCTCCCTTCCTAAAGACCTCTTTGGCACTTATGCCCCCCAACTCCGCCAAATCACGTTGAGCAATGCGGAATTCCCATGGACGCCATGCTTCGCGCGAAATCTCACGCATCTCAAAATCGTCAATATGGATGAGCACGAATCGTTGCCACCTCCCCATTGACGATGTCCTCGATTTACTGGACCAGTCTCCCACTCTCGACAAAAGTGTTGCCGTATTTGACGATGGACGTGGGTTTCTACTGGCTCGAAACGTTCGGGTCCGGCAAAGACGTGGAGGAGGTCCAGGCAGGCAGTCTTTTTTCTTCTGATTTCTGTCGAGCAGTCTCCATGGTGGAGGTGGAGCCAGAGGCGGCTGCCTGGCAGTACCACTCGCTGTCACCTTTACCCGCGACCGAAAGGCGCTTTTTCCTTCCGCGACTCCGGGCTATGACGCTGCGCAACCTTGACCCTACCGACACCATTGACGTTATCCGGCGGTCTCTCAGTTGCTCGTGGAGGCATTGGAAGCGCGGATGCTGGCAGGGTCGCCGCTAGACACGTTGCGTTTGGTTGGTTGCTCGGATTTAGAGGAATCCGATTGGCTGCAGAGCGTGCCCCATGGTGTGGTGTGTCGAAATTGTTGAGGGCAGCAGGGAAGGTTCACCAGAATCAGACGAAGAAGGATAAGTGCATCGAGAACATGTGTACAAGTTAACAAAGGTTGCGCAAAGCTGTGCAACTGCAACCTTGTCCATCATGGTGCCTTCGTCTCCGAATATAATTGTGCACTCTTTGATAACAGGAGATAACTCGTGAAATGGCATCTGCTTTGGTCGTCGCCAAATTGATAATATGAGTGACGACAAAGTTAGGAGGAAATCCGCGGGAGCCTTCGGGCGTATCAATGAGTCGACATCTGATCAAGTGAGCAAATCTGAATCAGCGAGTATTGTGAAGCGGAGGCCGCGTAATTTCCCACGACTGCGCTCGTCGTTATAATAACACCAACACAGTTGACACACTGAACGCACTTCTCTCCTCATCCATGACGACTCTTATCCTACGGTTGCCGGAAGACGTATTCATCGAAATCTTCGAGATTTCTGACTACCGAGCGATACTCGCCTGCCAAGCGGTGAGCGCCTCAGCGCTCATGTTTTGTGTCTATAGCTAGGACTCACATTGCATCCCAGACCTGCCGCAGCTTGAGCAAGATCGTCACCGGATCTGTGTCTCTTCAATACAAAATCGAGCTCGCAGCTTGCGGAATGCTAGACGGTCCGCGGAATGAGCATACAGCGGGCATGGCGGAGCGACTGAGGCGACTGCGACTCTACGACGCGGCGTGGAGGCAGCTCAAGTGGACGGCAAAAACTTCTTTCCCTCATCTTGCTGATCGCTTCTGGCCGGCGATAGAGGCGGGCGGTGCGCTCGTGGCCCATATGCCATCAAATTCTGCTGTAGATGCGCCGGGGCCTATTCTTCAGCAAATCCCGTCCCAATTGCGCGGTGTAGAAGAGCATCATATGAACGCCCCTATGTCCGTCACGTCTGAGAACCTGATCGACTCATCACAGGATGTGTTTACATCTGTGGGCCGTGCATCCGCGTGAGCTGCATATCTACCCCGATATTTGGACTTTCGTGTATGAACTTATGCGCTTGTTGTTTCAGCGAGTCGCCTTCGCTCTTCTGGCACTGTCGGCTGCGTTCATGGTCTACCGGCCAAGTCCATCCCTTAAGCAGAGATGTCGATCCTTGCGCCCATATGAGACTCATAGTTCTCATCGACATGTATGGCGATTTCATTCTGGAGGCCGGAACACACGACCAAAAGGTATGGGATTATGTTGTGTGGAATTGGAAGACAGGATCTGTGGAAACAGTTCAGGTAATGTTCACTCCATCAAAAAGAAATCCTGATCTGACAGTGCTCAGACCAGACATACGTACTGCACCTGCCACTTTCTGGACGAGCGGCGTATCCTCATGACAAATGACTCTGGATTTGGCGCCCTTCCACCATTGCGAGTCATCACGTTCAGAAGTACAGGATCAACTAGTAACGACTCCACGGGCGGCGTGGAATTGCCATCCTACTCCTTCCAGCTGCCTGAATGCATCAACGTAGAACACATGAGGTCGACAATCTCTACTACTCGTCAGCCCGCGCTTTCGCGCTTGGGTCATTTTTACAGAGATCCCAACGACAGGCTTATAACCATTTCCGTCTCTGCTCCCGAAGTCGTGTCAAGAAGTGGTCAGCTCTGCATCGACATACCTGTACAGACGTTCCAGTCCTACATTGCAACACATCCACCATCCGATGGGCATACCGACATCGTCGTGCCGTGGAATGCATGGGGCCCATCGTCCTCTCGAGTGAGCCGGGCACCGGCACTCAGCGACTTTAGCTGGATCAGAGGGACGTTCACGGCTGGTTTGCGGAAGATTATCATGCGGCGATCGACGGACGGCAGCACGACGACCATGACCGTGTTGGACTACCATCCGCGCCGCGTCGCACGCGCTCTGTCCCGGCAACGGCACGGAGAAGACGATGGTATTACGATTCTTCGCGGAGATGATATCACAGCCGTTGGTTTCGAAGACCTGCAGACGACGCTACCGTGCATCGCCAAGACGATACCACTTCCGGAGGAGCTGGAAGCTATGCTGTTGAGCGAGGGTGCGATATTGGGGGTTCATCTATGCGATGATGGCGTACTCTTCGTGAAGGTGCGTAATCGTAATTAGTGTCATCGCGAGCTGCAGGTGGACTGAATTTGATGGAAACTCCTCAGCACATTGGCTATGGAGCGTGGGTCACCGACCTGTGGGCTTATACCATTTGACGAAGGCGATAACGGGTTCAATTGATTGCGCAAATGGATTGTCTTTGCACTGGCCATTTAAAGAGTGATCATTCCTATATATGTTGTCAATTGCCCGTCCACGAGTCAAAGTCGGGCTTTGCATGCGTGACTAGTACTGCCGCCGTGCGCTAGTGCGCGCGTCAGAACGTATAAGACCAAGCCTTGGTGACCAACTCCCTATCAGCACCCAGCTGTAGCGTCCGTCAATCCGAGCGCATGCTCAGCCACGAAAGTAAGAACACACGTACCTTCACGAAGATCACACCGTCCTCGCACAGACACGCCCCAAGCGATTGTACATTGTTCAGCTCCCGGACCACTTCCTCTGGTACCGGCACACTCTTGACCAAACACGGCAGCGTCGACTGCAGACCATCAGCCAACCCGCCCGTCGACGCGTCGTTCTGAGAGATGACAGTCTCTCCTTCGCCCTCCCCACGCCGCTGCCGGGAGAGGGCGCGTGCGACGCGCCGCGGGTGGTAGTCCACTATGTCCAGCAGCAAGCCATCACCGTCCTCCGCCTTTCGCACATCGATGCGCCTCATTCCGTTCACAATCAGCTCCCCCGTCCACAGCCCGAAATTACATCGCGTCACGCGCGTGCGCTGGCGCCACTCGCGCCATGGCACCTCCACGGGACCCCCCGACGCCGGATGGGCTGCAATGTAGGATCGGAGCGTCTCCAGTGGGATGTCGATAAAGGCGTGCGTGAAGCCGGCCGGCGGGTAGTGGAGCGACGCGACGCGCACAGATAGCAGCCGCTCTGCGCGGTCGCTGTGGAAGCAGCCCGCGTCCGCGGCGCCGTGCGGCCCGCCGTACGCAAGGGAGGGCATCATGGGGCCGAAGGAGCTCGGGGCGAGCTTCGGGAACAGGAAGGAATGCAACGGTCGGGCGTCGTCCAACGCGTAGACCTTTACGCACACCGGCGCGTCAAAACCCGCTCCAGGCCCGACGGTGAAGACGTGCGACGCATCCAAGAACCGGCAAAAGGACATCATCCCGTGGGCGGCTGAGTCGTGGGACTGGCGGACGGTTAGCGCAGGTGCGCAGGGGAGCTCGGCGTACGCGGCGTACCAGAGTCAATGCAATGCGCCCGGTCTGCCAATTCCACACGATGTGGTTCCAGTTGAATGACTGGGCGGCAAGGCTTGCGTGTGTGCACACTGCCTCGAGGATGTACTCGCCGCACACCTCGATGAGGGTGCGCGAGCCCAGATCCGCGCACGGGTCCGCGGTGCGTAGTGGGTGGGGTAGTCCTGTGGAGAATGTGAGCAAGTGGCAGGGCTGCGTGGCTGACGGCCTACAGCGAGATAGCGTGAGGAGCGGGATGTAGGCAGAACGCGGTAGGCGGGCTCACGGGTCAGGGCGCGGCGCATATGCCAGCAAATCTTGTGAGGGGTCGATGAGTGAGTTGAAGCCAACGTCGACAGGGAACACAATGTGCTGTTCGTGGATACAGCGGAGTTTGGAAGAGACGTGCTGCAGGGCGGTCAGCGATCGATTATGGGAGGTGGTTGCGCTGTGAAACACCAGGGCGCCTGCTGAAGCCATCGAAGGAGGCTGATAGTTGGCGAGATGCGGAAGTGCAGTGTGCCCCGTCCATTCAACCTCATTCCAAGCTGCATTGTATAGCCGTAGGCGTCTCAGTTTCTCTGCCACGTCGAGCGTCTGCCGTCCGTCCACCATGCCGCATGCCGCCAATTCGATTCTGTACTGCAACAGGACGGAGTCAGAGACGATTCTGTTCAGCCTGCGGCATGTCTGGGGTTCGAGTCAAAGGTGCGCCAGAGTGACGAAGTGGATGTTCGTACTGTTCTGCAGATGAGTAACGATCTGCTGTCCAAGTTCGTCAGTATTTCTAGCAAGATGTCTTCCGGGAAGCGGAGGATAATCAGGTAAGCAGCCATTCTTGACTGATAGCAGAAGCGTTGGTGGATTGTTGAGGTTCGGGCGAAAGTGTGATGGATGAAGGTTGCAAGACACGGCTGATGTTCAAACTGCTTCTGGCACGCTAGGTGATAAAGGCTTCCCTCACCAATTATTTGGACGCCAAACGGGTGATCGCTCTGTCTAGAGGATTGAAGAGGGAGGTGATTAACGGGCGGAAAGGATAATGGCAGAGAACGATGCCGCGTGGCTGTTGCGCCGCCGTTAGGGTTCAGATCTGTGCCGGACGTATGCCGGAATGTCCCAGTCAACAAGTAAGCGACGCTCACCATTAATATTCAGATTGCTCTTCGCTCACAAAGAATACAGGCCAGCCATGGAGAGCAAGACGGGCATCGCGTCGACGAGCCCTCATAATCACTGTGTAGAGTACAAGCACTAGTAGTTGACGATAGTAGATAAGATGCTTATGCGCGGGGCCTCAAATTCTGGTGAGAGCCGGCCATGCCGCTTCTCTGCCGCCCACCGTGCAAACAACGTGGGAAACGCCCTCCACGTCCTTGCGGGCAACGCGACGACGTCGTGAGTGGAGGGCATGGCGGTCGATTCGCCATACTATATCCGAGAAACAGAGCGTGGTAAAAATTCTTCAAAGTCGGGACACCGCCTTTACATAAACAAGGTACATTGCTGCGCAATTTCCTGCAAAGCAGAGGGAAAGACATCTGGCATACAGTGCCAGACCTTGTTCCGCCTACTGCTCAGGTAGCGGCGGCGTGTCCGCAAACAGCGTCTCTAGCATTCCGGGCGGATACCGGTCGCCCATGACAGCGTCTGCCTGCTCGGCGATCTGCCGGACCTCCTGTACTTCTTCCTGCGTGAGCTTCACCTCCACCGCATCGAGGTTCTCTTTCAGATACTACAACATCATCAATAGGTGAGACGACAGATATGGTCAGCTCAGAGTACACGAACCTTGACACTGCGCGTCCCGGGAATGGGAATGACGTCGGGCCCCTGTGCGAGCAGCCACGCCAGCGCGACCTGTCCGCTGGTGGCACCGTGGCGATCGCCGATCTCCTTCAAGTCGTCCGCGACCTTCAACACCTTCGGGAAGTTCTCTTGCGAGAAGCGGGGGATATAGCGCCTGAAGTCACCCTCTGCGAAGTCCTCCGGTCCTTTCTGTCCTCCATTCTATCAGTTATATATTTGCAAGGAACTGATGGAGCAAGGCGCACATATTTCCCGGTGAGCAGGCCACGGCCCAGGGGTGAATATGCGACGATCGCGATGCCAAGCTCGCGCGCGGTCTGGAGCACGGCGTTGTCCTTGGATTCGATGTCGAGTGTGAAGGGGGAGTACTCGACCTGCACTGCGGCAATCGGGTGCACGGCGTGTGCGCGGCGCAGCGTTGATGCAGAAACCTCAGACAAGCCGAGGTATGTGACCTTCCCTTCCCTGTCGGTATCCGTCAGCGCCACCCCGTCCCGACAAAATGATGGCTCACTTGACTAGCTCAGCCATCGCGCCAACCGTATGCTATGTGATACCATGTTCAGTCCACGGAGCACATGCCAGTCGTGAGTTGACAAAGACACAAACCTCGATCGGCACTGTCGGATCAGGCCTGTGGTCGGGTCAACTATGCGCGCATAGTCAGAGAAGGGAAACACACGCCACCTATGCAGGTAGTAAAGATCGATCTTCTCGACACCCAGCCTTGACACCGACTTCCCGAAGGCCTGTCTCACATAGGCGGGGCTGCCGTCGACTTGCTTGCCGGATGGCGAGCCAGCGCCGAACTTGGTCGCCACAAAGATATCGTCGCGCTTCCCCGTTCGCTTGAACCTGTATATCTTACCTATAAACGACCCTCCTACAGGATGGATGAATGGGAAGGTGCTTACCACTTGCCGAGGAGGTCCTCAGAGTCCATGTAGACGTCGGCCGTGTCCCAGTTGGTACATCCGGACTCGTACACTGCATCGAGGATCTAGACGCTCGGAAACCCATGAGCATCTGCATGATCTGCATGGATAGACTCAAATAGGCTGACCTTGAAGCGCTCCTCGTCGGGCAACGCGTCTCCGTAGAAGGCGGCGATGCCCATCGCGCCGTATCCGATGGCTGTGACATCCGTGTTACCGATCTTGCGGGAGGGGAGTTTAGGTGCCATGATTTCCGTTGTTGGTGAGGATGGGGAAGAAAGCGTCAAAGTAGCCGAGTATGCAGGACGCCCTTCTTATAGCTTGTGGCAAGTTGTGATGACCAAATGACTCGCTCCTGGCGATACGATCAGGGACGTGACAGGCGCTAGCATACGGTATGGAAGCTGTCGGCGTTACGACTTGCCCTGGACCTGTTCCACAACATACGCAGTCAGCAATGTCGGCGAGCAAGACAGGCTATAGACACTTGCATTCGAGTCGGCGGCAACATTTTCCTATCGAGTAAAGCTTGATTTCTGCGTACATCTGTTGTTGCAATGTCGGATTGACACCTATGGCAAAGACGGGTTGACCAACCTGGGCAATTGCAACACCGGATTAGATAAAATGCACCAGGACCCGAACAACGTAGCCGCAACATGCTCGAGATAGAGGGTATCGAGAACAATACCGCTGATGTGATGCCGTTAGAGTCGGAGGAATGTAACACATGCCACTGCACCCAAGGAAAGAAGCCAGGCTGTCATACCGACGCATACCAAAATCATGAGAGGCGATCGCACCGCGGCGCCTCAGCACGAGGGAAGCACTTTTCCGGCTCTACCCTTGCCCCATATGCAAACATAAGCGTCTGTCGAAGGACGAATGACCAAACCGACACTGCAAGCGTACTAGGAACCAGTCAGTTCCACATGGCTCCACACAATGTTCAGCGGAATCGCTCACCATTGTCGGTTGACTCTCGGTAGAATCGCCATCTGTCAATAGTAAAGCTGCCAGAAGATGATAAGACAAGACAAGTGCACGCACCACACAGGGGTGACATTCGCTAAGAGTCAAGGCGCCGGTGCAAGCAAAACCACGTACAATTCATTCACTTCCATGCACGACAGACAGATTCACATGCACATCGTCACTTGCCAACCCTACTTACGCGCGCGACTGCCCTCAGGGCAGCGGAGGCGTGTCCGCAAACAACAGCTCTTGCAAGCCTGGCGGATACCGGCCCTCCTCAAAGTTGTCCGCATCCTCCGCGATGCGCCTGACGTCCTGCACATCATCGGATGTAAGCTGCACGTCTAACGCACCGAGGTTCTCTCTGAGATACTACGGTGCCGCGGTAAGCTGCCAGATTGCTGATGGGCGATGAAGGATACCACGCACCTTGACGTTGCGCGTGCCTGGGATGGGGATGACCTCGGGGCCCTGCGCGAGTAGCCACGCCAGCGCCACTTGCCCACTGCTCGCACCGTGACGGTCGCCGACCACCTTCAAGTCGTCTGCGAGCTTCAAGATCTTCGGGAAGTTCTCCTTGGAATAGCGAGGTACTCGTCGCCTGAAGTCGTCTTCTGCGAAATCCTCCGGCCCTTTCTATAAGCTCGTATCGTCACAGAGAGTACGAAGACAGACCACGGGTGACGCACATATTTTCCGGTGAGGAGCCCGCGACCCAAAGGCGAGTACGCGATGACGGCGACGCCGAGCTCGCGCGCGGTTTGCAAGACCGCGTTGGCCTCTATGTCGAGCGTGAACGGAGAGTACTCGACCTGTATCGCAGCAATGGGATGCACGGCGTAGGCGCGGCGCAGAGTGGACGCCGATACTTCAGACAATCCAAGGTATTTGACTTTCCCTTCCCTGCGCAAACGTGTCAGTGTGCCCATAGCGTTGAAATGGGAAGTGAAAACTCGCTGGACGAGCTCGGCCATGGCGCCAACGGTAAGCTGAGTGATGCAACGATTGAGCCTACAGGTTAAAGACCCGCTGTCACTTCATACACTAACCTCGATGGGTACAGTAGGGTCAGGCCTTGCATCGACACCCGTCAGTGACGCGCATATATAGCATGTATTGGTAGATCTCACCTGTGTAGATAGTAGAGATCGATTTTCTCGACACCTAGCCGCTTCACCGACTTATCGAACGCTTGTCTTACATATTCCGGGCTGCCGTCCACCAGCTTCCCCGAAGGCGGACGGCTGCCGAACTTGGTTGCCAGAAATATCTGATCGCGTTTGCCAGTCCGTTTGAACCTAACACAAGCGGTCAGCCAAGCCCTTTCTCCCAAAGCGAGAGATCAGGCTAGACAGTACCATGTGCCAATGAGATCCTCGGAGTCCATATACAAATCGGCGGTGTCCCAATTCGTGCACCCAGACTCGTAGACCGCGTCGAGGATCTGGGCGGCCACAGCGTTGAGCATCCTTCGCGAGAGCATGAGAACGATAGTCACCTTGAAGCGTTCCTCGTCAGGAAGCGGGTCGCCGTAGAAGGCTGCGATGCCCATCGCACCATATCCTATCGCTGTGACATCCGTGTTTCCGATCTTGCGAGTAGGGAGTTTGGGTGCCATGAGGTGCTGCGGTATCTGGGTGACGAAGAAACGGAATGGCGTATCGCACCAAATGTTCGCTGCTCTTCTTATATGTCGGGCCAGAGTGGATGATCTAAGGAACGAGCGCATCGAAGTGGGTCAATGACGCATTCACAGAGACCCGGCACGCGACATGGAAGAGGGCCTTCGACTGGCCTTCGCCACTTCGCCGCGTCCCTGCGGTATGTTCAGGCTCTCAAAATACCCTCGCGGGAGTTCGGTCTTCAATCTCGCAGGTGCATATTGTGGCAGACACGGTAAGCTTTCGTCAACTACAGTACGTGCAGTGTGCAGTGTCTCGTGCAAAACCCTGCTGGTGACCCACACGGGGGTAGAATGGGTCAGAAGTCACAACACACCGAGTCTCGAACATACCTTAGCGACCAGACGGAGTATCACAAAAAAACCGACGACGTGACAGAGCAGAAAATGTCAAGCCGATTTACTTAGACCAGAGATGCTCGTGTAGCCAGCAGATGCACAGTAGGCAGGATGGAATTAGCGCCACGGAGGGGAAGAACACACACCCACACACACTTGACCCATCGCATAAAGATCTACGCCCGCCCCTCTATGACCGCGAGACCCATCCGTCTTCTCTGCAGACTTTCAAAGAAATTGCGAAACAGCAGAGCCAGTATAAGCCACATTCATGGAGGGCATTAGCAGATAGGGACGGGGATCGATGCTGCCCGAAGATTTGCCCGGTGTACTCCTCGTCATGCTTGCTGGGCTTGTGGCTGATGATGGTCTTGCGATCTTGCAGCTTTCTTGGAGAGCATGCCGCCCTTTCCAAGCATCGAAACGCTAGGTAGAGTGGTTGTTTAAGAAGGGAGTCAAACAGACAGACGAGGAGAGGAACACGAGCGTTGGGACGAGAGTAACGTTCGGCAAGGCTCGGCATCCGTCGGCCTTTGCATTTCGGCCTTTGCGATATTTTGGAACTCCGCGTGGCTACAAAAGAGCGCGCCGACACACCCCTCCTCAACCCCTCCTCTGCATAACCACTGTCAACCACGACAGCTCACCGCCGCGATGCTCGCCCCGCACTCGACGGCCACCCGTCCTCCCTCGCGAGCGGGAACACTCTGAACCCTTTTTCGTTGGCTGGCGTTATGCAGGTCAGTCCCCCCTGTACGACATCATCCTCGACAGCGGCGACCCGATCATGTCATATCGACGCGGCCGCAGAACGTGGCGCGTCGACAAGCCGGCCTTCCGAATCCCTGAATCTCCCACCCCCGTCCTTTCGGACACTATCGCGCCTGCTGCACCGACTCCGGGGTCGCACGGTGCCACGTTTGTCGTGCGAGATTTCGGATCCGCCTTCGAACGGCAGACAGTCTTGTGCGGAGATACCTCGAGACCAGAGTGCATAGAAAACACCTGTGTTGTTCGTGGATCATTCGTGCTTGATTATGGTATGGCGTACGAGGATTAGTCTATGTGGACGGGGGAGTGCGAGATCGTTGCTTTCGCGGTTCACGGCTTCGCGCCTAGAATTCCTCTTCACTTTGTTCAGATCACTCTGGGCTGTCATGTTGACTCACTTTTTGGATCCCTACGCTCTTCATGAGTCTCGTCGAGGTTGTGCATGTGCAGTGCGCACTTTGCTTTGCGCTCGGGATAGCCCGGGGCCGTACCGATCGAGCTCCTAGCTTGTTTGTGTCCGCGACATGTCCTTGTCACTCTGCCACCTACCAAATATATTCGCTCGTTCCCTCCATACACGATTGAAGACAATTGCATGGAGACAGAATCGCGTACATTCGAATACCGCTGTGCGAAACCTCGACGCATTCTCGCTAGCCCCATCTTACTGCGACTCAATTGTGACTCCAATCAAGGCAACGGCGGCGTGTCTGCGTACAGCAGCTCTTGGAAGCCTGGCGGATATCGAGCACCCTCGAAATTGTTCGCCTCCTCTGCGATGCGCCTGACTTCCTGCACGTCCTCAGACGTCAGCTGCACGCTCAACGCCCCGAGATTCTCTTTGAGATACTATCATACGATGGTAAGCTGTTAGATGAAAGATGCATACGTAGGTTGTTACGCACCTTGACGTTACGCGTTCCGGGGATTGGGATGACATCTGGGCCCTGCGCGAGCAGCCATGCCAGCGTCACTTGCCCGCTGCTGGCACCGTGACGCGTGCCGACGGTTTCCAAGTCGTCCGCGAGCTTCAGAATCTTTGGAAAGTTCTGCTTGGAATAGCGCGGCACCATTCGCCTGAAGTCGTCCTCTGCAAAGTCCTCCGGCCCTTTCTGTAATGAACGCCATGAGGACGGGTACAACGACGGAATGTGAGTCACTCACGTATTTGCCTGTAAGCAGTCCGCGCCCTAGAGGCGAGTATGCGATGATGGCCACACCGAGCTCGCGCGCAGTTTGCAGTACGGCGTTGGCCTCGATGTCGAGCGTGAACGGGGAATATTCGACCTGGATGGCAGAGATAGGGTGCACGGCGTGTGCACGGCGCAGCGTCGACGCCGAGACCTCCGACAGTCCCAGATATTTCACTCTTCCTTCCCTACAAAATCCGTCAGCATACAGCCATATTACAAAGAACGAAGTCTCACTTGACGAGCTCGGCCATAGCGCCAACAGTAACCTATGCAATGCAGGTAAGCCAACTGGTCATGAAGGTTTGCAACCTTATAAACTAACCTCGATGGGAACAGTAACGTCAGGCCTTGTGTTGACACCGGTCAGTGACGCGCATATATGCTATGTACTGGTCGATCTCACCTGTGCAGATAGTAGAGATCGACCTTCTCGACACCCAGCCGCCTCACCGACTTCTCGAACGCTTGTCTCACATATTCAGGGCTGCCGTCCACCGGCTTGCCCGACGGCGAGCCGATGCCGAACTTCGTCGCCAAAAATATTTCGTCGCGCTTGCCAGTCCGTTTGAACCTGACGACACAAGCTGCCAGCCTGAGAACGAGCCGTTTCTCCGACAGATGCGAGACGTTACCATTTGCCGATGAGGTCCTCGGAGTCCATATACATGTCTGCCGTGTCCCAGTTCGTGCAGCCAGCCTCGTACACTGCATCAAGGATCTACGCAGTCGCGGCGCTGAGGGTATCTCCTGACAGAGCGTAATGGCGACACTCACCTTCAAGCGCTCCTCGTCGGGAAGCGGGTCGCCGTAGAAGCCTGCGATGCCCATCGCGCCATAGCCAATCGCCGTGACATCCGTATCTCCAATCCTGCGAGTGGGGAGCTTGGGTGCCATGAGTTTCTGTGCTGTGTGGGTAAAGAGATGAAGGAACGTTATGCCGCAGCGAGCTTCGACTGCCCTTATATACATCGCTCGCAGAACGGATGACCTAAGAAATGTCGCGATCGCATCGGAGTGGGTCTATGACGCAGTCGGAGACCCTTGGCCTGCGTGGAAGAGGGCCGTCGCCGTGTTCATGGATAACATCAGGACGATCGATGTTCTCCCACGAAGACTCTCGCGGGAGTTATACATTCAAATTCGCACAGGCGTGCTATTCGCAGACACGCTCACCTCGTAAGTACTCCCACCTTGCTGAGAAGACGATTGGCTCAACATGTCGGGTGAGTCGATGCCGAATTGCAGCCACCAGACGCGCGTCGGCAAGGCAGACAGGGTGCAATTAGCGCTACAGATAATGAAACATACACTTGACTCATCGGAGGCGCTACTCATGCGCCTCCTGCTCTTCTATAGCCGAAAACCCATCCGTCTTCTCGTCAAACTGATAGAACGGAAAGTCAAACAAAAGTGTCCGCTTCAACCACGTCGGCAGAGGGCGGTACAGCGCCGGCGGGAGCGGGATGAGGATCGACGTCGACGCGAGGTATGCCTGGTATCCCGTCCAAGCGCCCATGTCCTCGTCCTGCCTGCCAGGCTTGTGGCTCATGAGGAAGAACTTGCGCGCCTGCGGCTTCTCGGCAGTCGGGACGCCCGACCCGAACATCAAGATGCTGCGGGAGCGCGTCAATTGCATGGAACAGATGGTAGACAAAACACCACGGACATTATAGTGATGAGCGGAGAGACCACGGCGCCATACTGCGCTGCCTTCGCGCCGCCATGGAGTGTGCCATTCGTGCTAGGCGAGATCGTCAGGATCCAGATTCCCCACCAGCAAAGCATCCTGTATGAAGTCAGACATTTAGAAGTCAGATAACATTTCAAGAGCACGCACTCTCCGAAGTATGGCGGGTGACGAGACCAGCCCCACAGACCGAACTGTCAGAAATGAGTTATGTCGTGAGCGCGGCGTTCAATGTAGTCGCTTACGGTGTTAGGCTTATTCTTCGGCGGATTGGTCGACTTGTAGTAGAACTGCCACGGACTGAGTGAAATACCGACGAGAGACCACCGTGTACGCACCTTCTGCGAATCTCCGACGGATTCTATAACCCATCCCAGCGCCCAGAGGACGATGCCTGCTATGTCACGGGAGGTCCCAAATGCAGGATTGGATCCACCGCGGGCAGGGTCCGAGACAGCGGGCGAATTGAGGATGACAACCGGTAACGAAACCGTCCAGACCTAACAGGCGAGGTGAGAGGGGAAATTAAATAGACCAAGGGAAATGGCGTACCCAGATGATTTGAGCTGCAGGTCGCGTACAGGTCGCGTCAATTACGGGAGCAACACACGTATGGTGGAATATAAGTACCTATCCAGAAACCTGGAGGACAGATCCATGAGAAATAGAACGCATATACCCAGCCGATCGACCTGTACTGACCTAGAAACTTGAAAAAGTGGGCACGTATGTCATCAAATCGACTGTCGCTCCCCATCTTGAGGACACGAAACAGAAGAAATCCTTCCAATATCCAAGCCATGTCAGCCTGAGTGTGGAGACGAGGTGGGAAAGGGAGGGAGTGTCTCACCTCCCAGGCGTACCGCCCAGACCATGACGAGCACGCTCGCAACGATATTGCGCGCATAGAATGTGTTTCCAATGAGCAAAGTGAGGAGAGCTGTGGTTTTGTAAGTCTCTGCTCTCAGCTCTGAAGGAGACAAGCGCACCCAATGCGAAGAAATTCGAGCCTGCGTAGACATCAGACACTTCAGTCTCAGCGTACAGAGTCGTCCCAGGGATCAGCCCGACATACCTCCAGTGAAGTCTGTGATCTTGTCAAACTGAAAAGATGACCAGCATTCAATGGCTGACGTCTCCACACCCACGACGGCGCGACACGCACCTGGAAAGTCCATGCGATCGCGAATCCCAGCAGTTGCCATCCTACAGTCACCAGTGCAGTAATTCCGAGATAGTATGGATCGAGAGCGTGGACGGGGGCCATGGTTCACGTAACAGAGCGGTGGGGGAGAAAGAAAGAGAAGGAGATGTGCAGTAACATCGTTATTGCGATGCAAACTGGTGGCGAGCCGGCTAACGACGTGCATTGCCCGATTCGTACGCCCTCGTTGACGCATCAGGCTGGCGGATCGAGAGAATAGGCGCCGGTGAAACAGAGAGCAACGTGCTCGTTGAGAGGGTTTGTTCGTGACGCTCGTGTAGAAGGGTAGAAAGGTTCAGACGTTTAACGTTGAAGCTTCAAGGTCTAGTAAGTGGACACGTCATGGTACAACTACATGTCGAAAGATGAGAAAGGTAACCAAAACATATCTTAAAGTTCTTCCAAACTGTAGCGAGCGACGATAGGGAAAACGACCAAATGAATACCTACTACAGGCTCCAAACAGTCCACAAAGCAGTCAGTATCGACCGTATGCGGGCGGAATGTCCACAGGTGGATGCTCGCTAGATGGCACCTCCGAATCACCGGACGCTAGCCGTATGCCGCCATCCGAATGATACCTCGAGGGCGTCACCGGTCTCTCGGGTGGGAGTCTGCCTCCCTTGCCAGTAGTTGCACTGGCAGGTTGCTGAGATAGCGTGAAGGGAACAGGTATCGTCGAGCTCTGCAGCAACGTGTCATCGGATAAACAAGACGAGTGTGACGTCGCAGATCCTGGCGCACGCCGCGATCCGTGTGAAGCGTGCGAGACGGCGACCCCGGAGCGCCCCTCTACCGCGCTCATGAGCGGAATGGAAGACGTAGACAACGTGAAAGTATGCATGCCACGGTCTGGATACTGTTTCGGGTACTGAACAGGCGGTGGGAGCTCTGAGACAAACAAGAGACAAAGGTCACCATGTGAATACAAATTTTGCGCAGACTTGGCATACCTGGACCTAACAACTCGTCGATATCCCTCTTAGACCAGTAGTACCGCTGGAACCTGCGCTGCGTCTTGAACAAATAGAACAAGGCGACTAGGACGACAAGGCCGACAAATCCTCCAATCGTGCCACCCACGATGGCACCGATATTGCCCGTCGATGGAGCTGGAGTGGGCGTCGGAACAACTCCCGAAGTCGTGGCGCCCGGCCGCGACGACGTCCCCGCTGGAGAGGTAGATGCCGTCGAAATAGATGAGGATGAACCAGCAGCGATGGGTGTTCCAGGCAAGGTGATGGCGCCTGACGGGGGAGTGAAGAGGATGTAGTCCAGCCAATAATGCGTGTCACTGTCATTGCCGATGGGTGTGATAACGAGGGTGTGGGTTGCAGTCGGATCCAGGGGTGGCGATTTGTAGAAGAGGAGGTTGTATGCCGTGACGGCCTCGACGTTATTCACCACGGTGACAGGAGGATTATTGTCGATTTGATAGGTAGCGGACGGTACACCATCTGTTGGTCCGACTGTCCCATGAACCTCGACGGCACTGCCTGAGCGATGCCGCGTGAACAACAGCACAGGCGATGGCGAGCATGAGGGACTGACCGTTGAACTGAAACGATGCTGTGGATTTCGCCGTGTTGATACCAAAGAAGCCGTGGGTGGTCCCATCGTACTCGTTGTCTGTCCCGCCCAACGACCACGCCGTCGGCGGAGAGTACGAAATACTCGGTGAATTGTCATCAACGATTTGAGTCGAGGAGTTGTACACTGCCGACATAACGCAATGGGCGCCCAGCGCCGCGATGAAGGTGAAAAAACAGAACAAAGGAAGAGTCGATGGTGTGCAGAGGGAGGAGAGAGGTAGTGTAATGGAGAGGAAGGCTCTCCGTAGGCAATCGATGATCGAGGCGCTCACCGTTGGTGCTCTCACTCACCGCCTTCAAAGAAGCCTGGTGAGGGTGGTTCTATCATATGAAGGCACACGACGAACGCATCCCGGAGCGCTATCGAATGTGCCCTAGCAACCCCCGCCTTCGGTGAGATCATAATTAACGTAGCGGATGTGCGGGAGCTTTGGAGGCTACTTGGCGAGAGCATATCTCGAGGAGGCCCTAATTCAGCTTCAACTGTCGCTTCACCTTGAACTCGCGAACATACCATCTCCTCCTGCATCGCGAGCAAACTGCAAGGATGGAAAACTACGATGGGGGCATTTTTCATGCGTGGGTACCATCGTCGTCGCTACACTGATCGTAGCTGGATTGTTCTCGAGATGGAAGTCAAAGAACCGAGGAGTAAGAAGGAAGCCCAGGTCCCAGGATAAGTGGCTCTGAGTTCGCTATTCTGGACACATGTGCACGCCTTGTTGGATGTCAATCTAGGTCAATGAGCATCGAGAAACGCAGTCAAAAAACATCGGAGCAATCCAATGGCTTCCAGGCATTCGCAAGATCAGCAACGAGTCCAATAGCAGGATAGCTCCCCAGATATCGTCGAGGATGAGCGTGACGCTGCTCGCACGGCAGTATTGGATGACCCATTCTGGCTGGCGTGCAGTGGGAAGGGTTGCAGGTACTATGCCACGCCTATTGACCGAGAGTTCCGAATTGGAGTCGGCACAGATCAGCACGTCGAACGACGACCGTCGCGTATATATAGTGCGCAGCCTCAAAGCTCAAAGAGCGGAGGGTTCGAGGAGAGCGGCATAGTCGGCATCTCGGCTTGAGATGCCGCGCGGCTCCACGTGGGCGCCTAAACAGCATGCACCTGACGCGGGCGCAGTCGAACTCCGCCCTCAACGACGTGCTCTGGACATTGACATCAGAAATTGTTGCATGCGCAGGCTTGCATTATTCCGGTCACAAAAGAATGCATACACTGGTAACGCTTGCGATTATTCGGGTGTCCGGATTGACCTTCGACTGTGTCGTAGTGGCGTATCAGACTTTCCAAGTTATTTAACACCTATGAGGCACAGTCACTGGCAATGTTCAAGGTCTCGTGCTTGAACATTTCCTTCGACGACCAACCCAATATGTATTTCCCTATGCTGGGGCTCACCACCACCGCGACTCCCGTCCTGTGAGGACCACTTCTGCTCGGCGCTCACCCATGCAGACTTGGCCGGCGCGCGCTGATCCCCCCCCCCTTCTTTTACACTTCTCCCTCATCCTCGTCCTCATCGACATCGCTGCCACTCTCGTCGCCATCGCCTTCACGAGATTGTGGGTCATAGTCCTTCCGTTCGACGGAGCGAACGATACCCGCCAAGTTGTCCAACCAATCCCAGCTCGCGCTCATGCACTCCTTCAGCTCCAAAGAGTCCAGGGGGCACCCCTTGGCCTTTCGCGCCTTTAAACACGAAGAAAACAACGTACTCAAGGGGACATTTTCCTCTTGTAGGTGGTGTATCTCGTCAAAGTCGACCTCGTACAGGATAAGGGCTTGCAGCTTTGGCAACAAGAACACGCGGTCCGAGTCTGGTGAAAAATCTTCGGCCAGCATGGGATCCCGGTAATCTTCTTGAGGATTGCTTTCGTTGATGTTATACATCCCGGATGCCGCGCAAACCGTCGCACCGATGTCCATCTCGGCGTAAATCTCCCTAACGTCTTGTCTATTGTGGACCATGTGAACCCAATCGCCGGTAGACATGAGCGCCGGCTCGCGCCTCTCCGCATGCAACTCTGTCTTCATGGCGAGCTGTCGGACCATGCACAGCTCCGGTGGCAGGGACTGGAAGAACTTTTGCATCAGGTCGTTTTGCTCTGTACGGTTCCAGTCCGTGTTGAAAGACATTATCAGAGCCGGCGTGTCCAGTAACGTGTCCCCTGCGAAGCGCCGCATCCGGATATGGAATTCACCGTGTACGTATTCGGCCTCGCGGCGGTCGTCGCAGAGGAACTCGACGTGGCACTCTGGCGGCGGACGGCCACCAAGATGCGAGGACAGCGCCGTGAAGACGCTGGCGAAGGCATCATCGCCGTCGGGGCCCGAGTGCGCGAGTGCGAGCTCCACCGTTGCTGAGGGAGGGAAAGCGAGGTACTTCATCATGCGGAGCATATGCGGCAAGACGCCACCGAGCGTGAGCTTCGCCAGGTGAGGGAGAGTAACAGGCCCGGTCGCTGCGTCTGGAGGAGACGGCGGGATCGAACCGACGAGGCTCAAGACCTGCAGTGCCGGCGACTGTCCAAGGAAGGCGAGAACGATATCCAACGTCGGCGCAGGATCACGCCCTGTATTACTATCTGGAGTGACTTCGAAGGAGAAGCTGACAAGATTGGTCAAGAAGTAGGGGGGTGCCCATGGGAAGCCGGCCACATTCCGTAGCTTGATGTGACGCAGCCGCGGAGCTGAGTTATTGAATACTTGCGCTGGAAAGGTCACTCGACGATCGAGCACAAAGGAGATTTTCTCGAGGAGTGGCGCAGGAGTAGAAAGGCCAGCGAAGAAATCGTGTGGCGAGTAGTCCTGATAGGATCGCAGCTCAATTTCCTTCGTATGAGAGAGATGCTGCAGAATGAGCGTGTTGTAATCGGGCAATCCATAGAACGAATGGGTCGAAAAATGGTGCATAAATGTGATGGGCGAAGACTTTGCGCGTGCGAGGAATTCGTCTGCCCACTTTTTGCCAAATTGAAAGTCGATCCTACACCACAGAGCGGCACACTCAAGCGCGATGGTCCTCCAGTGACAGCAGACCCAGGTAAGACGAACCCACCCAGGCCGGCGTTTTTGAGGCTTGTCTTCCAGGGTCACCAGAAAGAAAATTCGGGCGAGAATCTCCGGAGGAAGGCGCGACACAGGCGCGATGGCGTTCCGGAGGGTCTTGTATGGATAAAGGGCCAAGTGCACGGCCTCGAATTCTTCGTCCGCTTTCTGGCGTGTACTCTCTGCTGTGTCACGATGATATACCCCGTCTAAAAAGGCTAGACGTGACAGTGCAGCCGTGCTCCAGAAGACTTCCGGGGGCACATCGCTGACGAACTGATTTGAACGGGATCGGGACCGGTTTGAGCATGAAAGCACTCACTTGTCCGACGCGACTTGCATGTTACAGCGCACTCTGTGAGCACGGAATGCTTACCAGACGACAGTGGCAGGGAGGATGGTTGTTTTGTTGAAAGTCTGTTGTGCAAGCTTTGTCCTGGCGTACGCGCCAAATAGGCCTGTACGCCGCGCGTGCGGCGTTCACGACCTATCCTGTACGTAAGGTTGTGCACGCACTGCCACCCAGAGTGCGAACGGCTCTTGGCGTCGACTAGCCACACGACTGGGTACTGGCTACTCTGTATCACTGATCAGCGAAGAGGGCGCATGGAGAGAGCCTGCGGTAGTTGACAGTTATGGAAGAGCGGCTGGAAAGCGAATTCCCACGGTCTTTCAGACTCGGCGCCACGTGACAGCCTTACTCTGCAGGCCTTACTTTAATACTTACCCTCTATCGCGAACTGACACTGGCACTGCCGGGCCCTCACGAGTTTATTGCCAAGAGCCCTACAACCGACTGCTGAAGATGTTCGCAACGTCCAAGATGTGCATCGTGGATACCGACGTAGCAACAGTGGCCCATAGCAGAGTCAGCTGCCTCCGACCCGGGACTGGCATTATCGACGACCTCGTGTCCCTTCAGGGCTAGAGTCAACCTTCCGGACTGTCAGCATGGCCGAATACTGGTGAGGACTGCACGTCCATTTCTACTCTTGATCGCTAACTTCTCGTCAGATTTCTGACTCAGGTTAATTGACACGATGTTTAAAAAAGACTACTCAAATAACTTGCCACTTCGTCAAGCAGAAAACTGATATACAACACCCACCCGCCCCATGCACATGAGTAAAAGTGTTAAATTTCCTTCAGGAAGCAAGCTTTGGACCCTGAGACGATCGGGACGCGTGAGCACCAATGGTACTGTAGAATGTCGACCAGTAGACTTTCACTTACTCAGTTTTCTACACAGCCATCTTCCCCGCGCTTGAGCCACGGCGCACCACACGGATCGCGGGCGGAAATGTCTAAGAAGACGATGAGTCGGGATTCTACCACCCCGAATCAAGTCCTTACCATCAAGAGCAGCTGGAGAGATCTACGTCAATATTCTTTCTTCTAGAACGTCTTTTTTTTATGAGGGCACTCACCCTCTGGTACGGGGCTGGCCCTAACCAAAGTGACCATGAAGACGAGGAGAGTGAAGCCAAGAAGACGCATCGCGATATGGTAGGCTTTGGCTTCAAAAGATGATGAAGGCTGGCTATCCAAGGCGACCTCGTTTTATACTGTCCCTGCCCATCGACTGTACGAGCCTCTGCAGACAGATCACCGCTGTGGCTTGATGCATGCCAGAGGTCTCCTCCGCATTTCTCTTAATCTCCCTGACGTTCAGCGCCGCATGTATATGGAAATGGTAGAGTCTCTCACGGGATCCATCATGATGAGGACGACAGCCCACTAACAGCCGCTCCTGGACGATGAGCGCTCGCGCTTCCTCTCACTCTCTTTTCTACGATTTGATGACTCTGATATTCCTTCCTTCCTTCTGATCGTGATCAAATTTAAGCTATCCTAGTAAGTCTCTTTAGTAGATACTCATCGTACCTGTTTTCTCGCACTGTCTAGTATTGAATATGTGGGTTTTGTTCGAGCTCATGTCTGACCAACTCCGCTGCCAACGCCATGATGAACGTGCGTCAAAAAAAGCCTCTAAAACGTAGGAAATGTGCTCTGAAGAATATGCATGCAGTGTGTCGAAGGTGTCAAGCGGACTCACAACTCCTGACAAATTTGTTTCACGGAAGAAATTCAATGCTCATACTCACATCCGTGATTGAGAACTGTTCCAAATGATGTCTAAGCCATCTCTTCTAGATCATCGTCGTATAGGCAGTTTCGCTACTCCGCTATCATGGTCTTAAGAGTCGAACGGCCTACCTCCCTCGGCTCATCTGATCTTCCGAAAACATCTCGAAGGCCGCAATACTCGCGATGGATGTGCCTTGGCAAGTTCGCGTATATTCGAAAGCGTGTATTTGTCCGGGCTGGTCAATCAGTTTTGTGGTATTATCGGACAACATACGTCGTCCGAGCTGCAGGGGCCCGGGGGCGCTCTTATGCTAGAATTATTGCGTCTGCCACCCCCCAGCTAGACTCACTTGATACCATGACGGTAACGTCGTGTCCTGCCTTTTGAAACCTTCGAGGAGAGGGCGGAAGCGGATTGATAGGTAGGGAATATATGCCACCTTAGGTCTTTGGCGGAGGCCAGGGCGTATAAGATCCATCTGAAGGATGCGCATGGATGATAATAACGTTTCAGCGGCTGATGTTGTCGCACATTCAAGGCAGATTAGCATCGACACCACCTACAAGCTGGGCCCGTCTTGGACCATCGTAGTCACATAATCTTGAGTTCGAACCATGTCACATGAAGCATTCGATGGCAAGATCACCAGTGGGAGCTATCGTTCCTATGCAAATGCCGAATTTGATACAGGAGCAATCGGGGCTTTGTCGCCTCTAGCCTAAACATACATAGCATTAAGGTATATCTGGGGGAGGTAAGGATCGTGAAGAACGAGAAGGATCGGCGACGTACTCTCAAGCATAGCGTTACAAGTCTAACCCGTCGATGCGCAGGGAAGGCTGTGGATCTGAAACCATCTCTCGGCTGGCGTCAAAAGCAAGCACGCGAGCTCTCACGCCCCAGGAGAGCAGCAAGCGCAAGTTGAGACGATAAACGCGGTCATTATCGTTGGACTCTTCTCCCGCACTGTTTGCAGCAGAGTCTTCCGAGTCCACGGCTTCCTCTTCAACTCCGATGACGACCGCGTCCGTAAGATCAACACCGCCAAACTCTATGCGAGAGGCCCGGGGAAGGATCATGGCATGGGCCTCGACATGCTGTTTGGGCTTACTTTGACGATACTGCCAACCCGTGCCTTTCGAGGTATCCCGAAACAGCGACAGCGCCTGGCAAAGCGCTCTGCCGAAGTCGTGTTCCGCGTGCACCTGCCGCACTTCGTTCAACTGCTCCGCTATATCCGTCCAGTGCCAGGCTAGGCACTCTGCATCCCCTGCAGTCTCCACGCCGACAACCGATAGCTCCTTTAACTTGCCTAACTCTACGGGGAGGTTTTTGATGACCACCCGCCAGATGTCGAGCCGTCGGGGGTGCGACGAGCCTGTGTTGAAAGACAGAGAGACAGAAGGGCGACGCGAGGAAGCGCCATCTTCGACATGGCTTATATCAATGTGTAGGTCTTCTTCGGCGTCTGGCTGGTCGTCGCAGCGAAGATCGATCCGCAGGGACGAGGAGGCTGAGGGCGGAGTAAGATGGGCGGTGAGGCAGGTGAAGATATTCGAGATGGAGGTGGTCAGGGAAGATACGTCTCTATCGTGCCGGTATCGCAGTCGAAGATGGACCTTGGTTGTACGCGGGATCCGCAAGCACTTAACTAGACGAAGACAGTCGGTGGTGCTTCCACCGAGGATCAGAGCGGCCAAGTTGGGCAGGCGGGCCACTTCTTCGGTGCTCGATCTCGGGATGCAGCGTACAAGACTGAGGTATTGAAGAGTTGGGGATTTTCGCAAGAACTTGACTATGTTGCGAAGCGACGGCTTGGAAGACGAGCGAGCCATAGCATCTTTGCCTATGGCGATATCAAGATGTACGAGGTTGGTGATGAAGCGGGGCTTCCATGGAAAGTCTGAGACATTGTATGTTGTAATGCTGCGTAGACGGGGTGCAATGCGACCGAAAGTATTGAGTGGAAATGGAAGAGCGTAGTCTCTGATACCAGGAGCCTTGATAGCGAGAGTTTCCAGGTAAGGGACTGGGAAAGTAAGACCGTAACACAGGTCGAGAAGTTTTGCGTGATGTACACGGGGAAAACCGACGTGGGCGACGACATGCAAATGCCTCGCATGTCCCAGATGCTGGTGAATCGCGTCAACGTATTTTGTGTGTATGGGACCGACATCACGATCACTGTAGACGAGTGAGGGTCTGGGGTGGGAGGGGGCTCGCAAAAGCGACTCGCGAATCCACTTCTTGCCCAAAGCGAGAGGAAGTTCCAGCCACAGAGTCTTGTTAGTCAACGCGACAGCTCTCCATTGTCGGCAGACGTGACTAACGTTGATCCACCCGAGATGATCACGCTTCCGAGGAGAATCGGATTGAGCCTCGAAAAATATGTTGGAAAGGACTTCTGGGGGGAGGCGGGAGATCGCCGCTACGACAGCATTGCGACGAGTTCGTGCGGCACATAAAACCATTTGCATGGCTTTCAGTTCCTCGTCAACCCTTTGGCATGCCTCCGGGGTCATCTTCAGCGGACCGCAAGAAGGGAAGACATGCAAAGATGGGAAACGCGAGGCTGTGAATGTTTCCCAGATGGTATCGATGTCGGACCTGTTGAGGGGTAGACTAAGTGGTCGGTAATTAGGCAAATTCCAAAGGCCTGAGCACGAGCCCACGCACTCCTCACTGTCTTTCATGATGATACTTGATATTCCTTGCTTGACGATGGGATTCCGATGAGGGGGGTCGGAGACGAACAACGAATGAGTCGACTGCGTAGCCTGGACGGGCGATGGCTTAAAGTCAGCTGTGAGATGCACGACAAAACGAGCGGGTCAAGATTGACGATTAGATGGCACTGACGAAGAACGAATCTTTTTGAAGGGAGGAAAGGAAGAACGAACAACAGTTGTCCGTCCGCATGGACAATGACAATACATGTGGTCGCGTCTGGTGGCACTGGACGCTGACATTCAACTGTGGGTTTTTGCCTTTCTAAATCTTCTTTTTACGACCCTCAGTCGCTGAGATATTGCGAAGGGAAGTCAATTTTGAGCCAATTGCAAGTGATTGCAGGTGCCTTTTCGCCTCTGAAAAATTGCAGCCTGCAGGCCGCGAGGGCCAGGGCCGCCGGCTGCGGTTTCAGCGGGTGGCAATTGCCGAGACAGCCAGGACAGCCGCGAACGCTGTTGTCGACGACGAGCACTCCGACGTTGTTCTACTCTTCATCTTGCCTTCACCACGTTTACGAGCAACGTTGCAGCGCACCGAGCTCGTCTCTATTTGCTTCACTGTCTTCTAGTACCACCTCGCCGGCTCGAACGCTGGCTCCAAGGACGAACGCCTTGCATCACTCCCACTCAACATCGACAACGACGACAACATTCACGATGGCGACCATCGTTTCTGTGACGCGGACAGCGTCGCCGGTGCCACTCGAACGCTTCGAGAGGCAGAGCCTCTCGTCTGCAGCGTCCTTTCACACGGCTCCGCAAAAGTCGAGATCGCTTTCACCAAAGTCGTCCCCGTCGCACTCGTCCTCCGTTCTCACCTTGGGACCATCCGATACCCAAAGTCCTGGAGTCAATCCCATCCATACCCTATCGCATACAAACGATATACCGGCCCAGGAGGTGCACATCATCAAGGTCACCGACGACGTCGTCCACGTCCATTCAGGGGCCCCTCCCGAGTCGCTCGTGCACAAAGTCGGTGATCATATACTCCGCGTTGTCACACACGGGGACCAGATGATAGAGGGAGCGACTTCGAATGCTGGCCCGCCGCCGCCTTCTCCACCCGCGAGTGTGGGGCACGTCGAAGACGACTCTGGCGTACACGAGCGCACCTTCCCGCGCGCCCACAGCCTTACCTTCTCTTCCTCCGCCCCTGGGCCCGGCCCATCGACCCTTGCTCGAGCCTCCGCGGCATCTGCTTCGCACTGGCGAGGCCGCTCCGACGATGACAATACTCTCCTCTCACAATCTCTTCCTTCCCACGCGCATGCGCGCATTGTCGCGCACCAGTCGGCAGACGGTTATCTGCAACCACCCTCTCCTGTGCGGCCCTCACGGCGCAACACCATCGGTGCCGCACCGCGAACACCACGGCTTGGCCAGCGAGGGCTTAGCCACCACACTCTCGCGTTGGATCAACAAGATGTCGAGCAGGAGTTAGCGTCTGATATCCAGTTGCAGGCGGAGCAGATTCGGAGAGAGCGACTGTCAAAGCGTGCAAAAGCTCAACAGGAGCTGGATACTAGTGGGGAGGCTCGAGTACTGGTGGGGAACCTGATCGGCGAGGACCACGTCAACTACGTGTTGATGTATAACATGTTGACGGGAATTCGGATAGCGGTGAGTCATTTGTCCTCGCCCGAAGAATGTTGACTGACATGTACTACAGGTTTCGAGGACACAAGCAAAGATCAAGCGTCCACTGACGGATGAAGACTTCACAGCACGGCATAAATATTCTTTTGATATGTATGTGATCCTCGGTCATGATCGCATTGGTGGCTAATGGCTCCGTAGCATCGGCAATGAGCTCACACCCTCAGCAAAGTACGATTTCAAATTCAAGGACTACGCTCCGTGGGTGTTCCGCGAGTTGCGGGAGGACTACTTCCATCTAGACCCAGCCGACTACTTGTTATCGCTTACAGCCAAGTACATCCTGTCAGAGCTTGGGTCACCAGGGAAGTCTGGTTCATTCTTCTACTTCTCCCGCGACTATCGGTTCATCATCAAGACGATTCATTACTCGGAGCACAAGTACCTTCGGTCTATCCTGAAGCAATATCATGCCCACGTCAAGGCAAACCCACATACGCTTTTGTCGCGATTCTACGGCCTACATCGTGTCAAGCTTCCTCGAGGACGAAAAATCCACTTCGTCATCATGAACAACCTCTTCCCCGCTCACAAGGACGTGCACGAAACTTATGACTTGAAGGGGAGCACTATTGGGCGGCTGTATCCCGAAGACAAGGCACAGCAGAACCCGCGAGCTGTGCTGAAGGACCTGAACTGGATTAACCGGGGCAAGAGTCTCGAGCTCGGTCCGGAGAAGCGGGCGCTCCTGACGGAGCAGCTCAGACGGGACTCGGTCTTCTTGAAAGAGCTTTGGGTGATGGACTACAGCCTTCTTGTCGGCATACACAACATGCGACGGGGTAACCGCGACAATGTCCGGCGCAACACCCTGAAAGTCTTCTCGGTATGCGTTGCCATGTTTCTTTTGATCGACGATTAATGAATTCATCCCTTCCAGCCCGACGTACCGCCGTTCAGACGGAAAGCCACCTCTATCAAGGGCACATCACCAGAGGCGGTGGCGATGCGTCGAGCAATGCGCGAGTCTGATCTCAAACATTTAGGAAACAACAGCATCCAATTACCCGAGGAAGACACTGGCGATCGACAACATTTCATATTCTATCAAGATGAGGGCGGTCTCCAAGCGACGGACGAGCAGAACGAACCGATGGACACGGTGTACTACCTCGGCGTTATCGATATCCTGACGCCATACTCCACGCTGAAGAAGTTCGAGCACTTCTGGAAAGGGATGTCTGCTGATCGAGTAAGTTGATCTATCGTTTGTTCTCGCATTCGCGATACTCATCTCTCTCTGCAGCATAAAATCAGTCCTGTACCGCCATCCGAATACGCCGACCGCTTCTTCTCATTTATGAAGGCTATCATGCGTGGAGGCGAAGGGGGCACACGATTTAAGGGAGAATAACCTTACGTTTGTCGTTTTCTCTTCTGTCTTTTTCTTGGGTCGTCGGACGTTTGCATCGCATGGACTTCTGTACACTGCATCATCTTACTCACCGCACAATACCAGCACTCCCGCTTCTCTTTACCTGACCAGGCTGGATACCCACCTCGTTTGTCACACTCGTTGAGCCTTTCCTTGTTTCCCTTTCGCTTCCGATGCGCGGCGATCTGCTCGCACGCGCTTGCACGCTCGTTCTTTATTGGACTAGGCTATAGCCTTCTGTCGATCTCACTTACTTATTCCTATATCCTACCATATTGTGCAGATTAGACACATTGCAATATGGCTTTTCAGTGCAGCATCTCGATTGTTCGAACGGCTTGTCAATTTCGGTCGTGAGCGGTGGCGGGCGCCTCGCGGTCACGTGATGTTGCGAATCGCGGACGCGAGTCTTACGTAAGAAACACGCTGCAGGGGCATGTTCGAGTTTTAATTCAGTCAGCCTCTTCCTTCGACTTTCCAGTTGCACCAGGCGACCCCGACCCCCTCTCTTTCTCTCGTACTCTTTGCAGGAAGAGTCTTCTTGTCGACCTCGTCGAAAGCCACCATTTATTCCTAACTCGAACAGCAGGTCATCACCGGTGTTAGGCCACAGTGACGATGCACGCACACTTACAGGCTCGTTTACCTCCCATTCCTCCTCCAGCGGCACCGGGAGCGAGTCGGCGCAACCCCTTCACCGATGCTATTAACCACCAGTACCAGGCGGCCCCGCCAGTGCCCCCGAAGACGACCCAACCATCGTTGCCACCACTACCACGCCAGAATGCAAAGGTTCAGCCGCCGTCTCCACCATCTGTCATCACAGACAAGTCGCGCTCCATTCAGCTACAGAGGCTGTCTTTTCTAGGAGAGGTGCGTTTGATGTGCTCTCGAGGTGTGGCCGTGCTGACCTACTTTACAGGGTGGTTTTGCCCGAGTCTACGAGGTGCGGGACTCCCGCAACAACCGTCTTGCTTGCAAGGTGGTCACGAAGAGCTCCTTGAAGACGAAGAAGGCCAAGACAAAGGTACGTCCTTAGCCCGCCCAATGCGTTCGCTGGATTGACGCCTCGGGCAGCTGTACGCGGAAATCAAAATTCACCGCGCCCTCGACCACCCCAACATTGTGAACTTCAAGGAGTGTTTTGAGGACGACGAGAATGTCTACATGACTCTCGCGCTCTGCACAAACGGTTCCCTCATGGATATGCTTCGCCGCCGCCGCCGTTTCTCCGAGCCCGAAGCACGCTACTTCATGGTCCAGCTGATCGGCGCATGCCACTACATGCACACCCACCAGGTCATTCATCGTGACCTGAAGCTCGGCAATCTGTTCCTGGACGCCGACATGAACGTGCAGGTCGGCGACTTTGGTCTCGCCGCGCTCATCGAGAACCCTGGCGAGCGCAAGAAGACGATTTGCGGCACCCCGAATTACATCGCACCCGAAGTCCTATTTGACACTGCCAATGGTCATTCCTTCGAGGTGGACACCTGGTCGATTGGTGTCATCTTGTATACGTTGATTGTCGGCCGACCCCCGTTCCAGACGAAGGACGTGAAGGAAATTTACGAGTAAGTCTGACCCGCTCCGTACTGCCTAAGACGCGCCTGACCCCTCGTAGTCGCATCAAGAAGAACGAGTATGAATTCCCCGCGGACCGCCAAGTCTCGTCCAGCGCGCGTGATCTGGTGCAACAGATCCTCACGCCGAAACCAGAGGAACGTCCCTCACTGCACGAGATCGTCGACAACGTCTTCTTCACGCAGGGCCTTGTTCCCGACTACATCCCTGTTTCCGCGCGCGACGCACCGCCCGAGTTCCGACACATCACAAAGGCGGCGTCGCAGATCAACCTCGCGCGGCTGCGCAAGTTCAGTCAGCTGGACGACGACCAGGTGACGAGCATCGCGGTACCGAGCGCACCTCCGCCGTCGATACCCAGGTCGAAGAACGGGACCACGAGCATGACGTCCAGTCTCGCGCAGCAGGAGAAGGAGTTCCACAAAGCGGTACAACCCGGCAGCCCGATCTCGGCGCTGTTGAGTTCCGCACGGCAGCCGCTCCTCGTTGCGCCAGGCAACGGGCCCCGTGAGCCCTCCCTGTATCGCAAGCTTCAAGCTGCGAAAGAGGCCAAGTCGCCGGCGCGCACGCGGTTGACGCCGCTGCATAACATCGAGGAAGAGGGCGAGCATGAGGAGGAAGTCCGGCAGAAGGAGCTGCAGAGCCAGAAGGCGCGTATTGTCGCGCAGATGGTCCCTGCCGGCAACGGTCACACCCCGTATGACGATGCCGAGAATATTGCGCCTCAGCCCCGGAAGGACAGGATCTCCAAGGAGAAGGTGCGGGCCAAGGGGGATGTCGCAGGTACGTCCGTATCTCCTTTCTCTCTCTCTCTCTTGTTAATCTGCATTTCGTAGGACCTTCTGCCATCTCCCCGGTGCCGAAGCTCAACGGCTTCGATGCTGCGGCACAGACACTAACTGCTGCGTTCGATGCACGCGCTGCTGGGCGGCTGTTCAGGGACCCTAGTGAGGATATTGACCTCGCCGCGGAGAAGGTGTTTATCGCCTCTTGGGTGGACTACTGCAACAAGTATGGCATGGGATATGCCCTTACGGATGGGTCTGTGGGTGTTCACTTCAACGACAGCACGTCCATCGTCCTCTCTGCGGATAAGCAGTGAGTATGATTATTTTCAAGAATCACATCTTCGACTTACATGTCTGACAGGCATTTCGACTATATTTCGTCCCGCCGTCAGGGCACCGTGTATGTGCGGAAGAGCCATACCGTAGCGGAATATCCCGAGGATCTCAAGAGCAAGGTGTACCTCTTGAAGCACTTCGAGCGATACATCATGGATCGCCTCTATGGCGACTACGGCTACACGTACGAGGACGTCGACAAGACCAAAGGCATGGACTTCGTGCAGAAGTACCTGCGCATGAAGCACGTTATAGTATTTAAGATGAGTCACGATGTTCTCCAGGTACGCACCTATTTTCCATGAGCTCTTGTTTTCTGCCTGCTAACCTCTGTGCAGTTCAATTTCTACGACCACTCAAAAGTGATCCTCTCGTCGCAGGGCCTGTTTATTACTCACATCGACAAGAACTACGTAATGACGCGGTGGACACTGAGCGAGGTCATGGCGCAGTCGCTCCAGCCTCCCTCGGACGACGTCGACCAGGCGAAATTCAACCAGCGACTGGTGGACAAGCTCAAGTACTGCAAGGAGGTGCTGTTGTCGATCCGCAATGCGAGTGCGAACCAGGCCGCGGGAGGAGCTGCACAGATCGGCGACGTGGGCATGGGTGCCAGTGCGATCAGCTTGAAGACGTCGAAGGCGTCGCTGCGGTAGGATAGCCAGGACGGCACAGGTCGTCCGACTTCACTCTCGTAAACACCGCATCCACTTCACTTTCTTCCTTCCTCATCCTCATATCACCGCACATTTCTCAGACTTCATCTCATCTCCACGCACATGATCTACAGAGCACGCGAATTTGCATTTTTCACTCACGCCATGAGTAGGATGCCAAGAGAGGTCTTAGGTCCCTCGCTGGCGTTCTTCGTAGTATGATCCTAGGCGATCAGTATACCCATGATGTAGACTTAGTCTATACGTAATGAACAAGACGGCCATTTCTCTTCACCCGCGCAAGCGGATCTTCGCGTCAACAACTGTCGTCGTGGCGCCGAGGTACGTATCACGGGGCTGAGTGCTGTAGGCACGATCCTGCACGATCGTGAGTGAGACACGCTGAGTCGAGTAATACTGATGCTCAATCTCACCGTCAGGCTCAAGATGAATACCCCTTTGCGCCAGAACATGTTGACTACTCGCGATCGACTCTTCCATATGCGGGGTCCCGTGCTTCGTAGATAAGCGCTAATCCTACTACACCACGGATGGAACAACACCGCATTACTTCGTTCACCATAGTCAGCAAAGAACTGACTAACGATATGTATGGCTTATCCCACGCAGACCCAGTCCAACTCCGTGTTTGACATCACCACTGGCAATATGAGGGCCAAAGTAGGTCACAGAACGGCCGAGAGAGTGACGTTCCAAGAGCGGCACGGTGGAGAGGTGGGTCTCATCGCGATGCTCTGATAACTTGCAGAACTGTCGATGCTACAGAGGGACTGAGTATAAGAGCATTGGCTGTGCTGTTACTTCTGGAGACAACTTGCCGGCGCAGGTACGTCTCGTCGAGTGATATTGACTACCGTTTCACGAACATGTCCAACGCCACGACGCACACTTGGCTAATAACGGGGTAAGAGCAGAAGTTCCTCTGTGTTTTCACTCACGATGGCGACTAACGAGTGATCTTCGCGCAGGGCGAATCGAGGACTCGGGTTCGAGATGGTGAAGCAGCTGATTCCTTCGCCAAACAACATCGTTATCGCCGCCTGCCGCAAACCCGAGGCCGCCACTGCCCTACAAGGCCTTGTAGCTTCGTCTTCGGGCCGGCTGCACATAATCGCGCTCGACGCGAGCGACGCTGCGTCGATCTCGGCATCTGTGGATGCCGCGAAGAGTGTGCTCGAGGAGCACGGCGGCCTGGACTACCTCGTCAACAATGCAGCGACTGTAAGCACTTTCGCCTCTCGGATGACCCGGTCTTCATGCTACTGCTCCCTTGCAGACTCGAGGCCCGGATTTTGCGTTCTCGATGAAGGGGGAGGACCTTCTGACGACGTTCAATGTCAACGTGGTCGGTCCTGCCCTGACTGCTCAGGCATACCTCCCGTACCTCGAGAAGGGCAAGCGCAAGGTCATCGCGAACCTCAGCAGCAGTCTCGGCAGCGTCGCCCTGGACAAAGGACCGGCCTTCGCATCATATAGCATCAGCAAGGCCGCGCTGAATATGCTGGTAAGCCGACACGACTACGCCGCACATACCCCGAACGCGAGTTCACGCTATTGGTAGGCATATAAGCAGGCCGCTGCGAACCCTGAGCTGATCGCCTTCGTCATTGACCCGGGCTGGGTGCAAACTGGTATGCTTTCGATCCCAAGCTATTTCTCATTTGGTTCACTGTCACAGATATGGGCGGACCGAACGCTGACCTCACCCCGACCGAGAGCGTGGCGGGTGTTCTGAAGGGCATCATAGCGGCGACCAAGGAGCAGTCTGGGAAATTTTTCGATTATGCTGGAAAGACGAATCCGTGGTGATGTCAGATGTATTGTAGTAGGTGATCCTGATTCCGGGGCCGCATGCATTTTGAGACGGTGCCGGGGCACCTTCCGCTCGTGTTTTGCGTTGTGTAGTTATATCATAGATTTTGTGAATCTGCAGTAGGACGGAAAGATTTCAGAATACAGAATTCGAATTCGAGACATAGAGTGTGCGGAGTTTCAAGTTTCGGATACTGCACCGGATATGCTCTGCTTGCGCAAGCGCCTTCAAGCGCCCACGCTCATGAGTTAGTCACTTTTGCCACGTTTCGATGTCGCCAACGTATGCATTGCCATGAGAGAAAAGTGCGTGAGGAAATAATCCACGGTTTCGTTTCTCAATGTCTTACATAGCTTTTATCGTGTCCCGTGTCCTTGTCGAGATGATCCTGTCTGAAATCTTCCGACACGCCGCTCGTGAAGATGGCGGTGGAGGTTTGGGTTGGATAACATCCACTACCCACGTCTGTCGTCGTTATAGGACCGTCACCGGCAGAAAATTGACGTATCTCTGGGTGAAAGCTAGCTACGCGAGTTCCTTCGACGCACCGCAGGACTCACGCCGATTCTCGTCCAGACTCGGACCGGCACCTGCCCTATGTCCATGGAGCGTTCCGAGGTCATCTCATGACACTACCCCTATGCTAGCGCGATAGATGTCAAGATAGATTCTCTCGAAGAGGACAGCGAAGACGCTATTCGTCACCTATGTGGCGGGTTCGATATGCCTGCTCCCCTGTTGGAAAGTTGCACTCTTAAAATTCCTAAGCCCAGCCACGACATCGTCTGTCTGTCACCCACACTCTTTCAGTAAAGTCGTCTATCTGAAAATTCACTATTCCGCATCCACCTTATCACCGTCCGTTTGGCACTTCCTGGAATGTTCTCCGAACCTTTGATCATTCTCTTTTGTGCATCCATATCCGTAGGACCTCTTCGAAGAAGATCCCTCGTCATTTGGCATCGAAGTCTCTCTAGTCCAACTGACCAATCTTGTGCCGGGCGGAGAGATCGACTCAAGTCTCTTCATCTTCCACCATCCCTTCATCTCGTGTATCACCTCAATCAAGCTATGTTTGGACTCTGACGAATATGGTGGGTGGGACGAAGGCGGCCTCCTGACCCTCTTCACTTCGCTCTTTAAGCCCTCGCTGTCCGTCCGTCCCAGCCTGGCCTATACCGCCGAATTACCTTTCGTGCGCGTCGACTTCGGATATGAATAATCCACATTTTACGACATGCTCATCCATGTATCTCGTGCGTTGGACGCCCTTCCATTGGTCCCGGATCGCCCCATTCTCACTCCATCATCGCTACGAGGGCCACGCTCCGAATTCAGCGTCCCCTGTAGCGGCATGGCATGTCTTCACATCGGGAGGGTGCGCGCGATCAAAGTGGTCGGTATGGGTCCTTCCACGCTACCCGAGCTTGGGCTTGAACTGGTACGCCATAGCAATTATATGACTGGATCTGGCAGATCGAAGTAGCGGATGCCTTGGGTGCGAGGGCTTTGCAACGCACTCTCGATGCTTTGGGACAATTCAAGTGCCGAGGCTTTTTGGACTGACAATTGTACGAGAAGATTTCCGTGACGCACGACGACGCGAAATTTCTGCCAAACCTTATGTCCGTACCGCTGTGCGACGTGGTCTTGGACGAGATGATCGACGCCCTTTTATAACTGGCACCCAATGTTCCGACACCCTTCGCGTGCCTCCTTGCATCTTATGACGCGGTCGGCCCAGTTCTGCCTTCACGCTCAAGGCGATTGTCTTCTCTCACCTCGCGCTGATCGCGCAGGCCTGCATGCCTTCCTCCCCTCGAGAAGGGTAAGCCTGAGCGTGCCACAGTCTCAGTGTTATCGCGTAACGCGTCGGGCTACGAGGATATCCCGTGTTGTATGGCGACGAGCGGCAGCCAGTCAATTGTGCTCGATACGCCGGTGCACATTCGTCTCCTTCATTTTTCGGGTCGCCATGCTGACCAGTCCTGGACGTCAGATATACAAGTGCCTCATGGCGAGGCCGGGCACTATCGCATCCGCGATCAATACGACTGTGGGTAGACAGACCGGTTTGTGGCGACCGATCAGCAGTGGTATTCAAGTGGTAGATATCATTGAAACCTTGAATTAAAAAGAATATCTACGCTCGGTTTCAACGGTCTTTCTCAGAACAGATCTTCGAACATTATGTGAAACTATCCTCCAGTATGTTCTGTGCATAGTTCGATTCGAAGGATTATCCGTATGGGGTGTCAACGTTAGAACCACTGGGAAGCCAACAGCTCTCTGGCGGTGGGCCTCTCGTTCGGGTTGAGGCGCACCATTGCCTGGATTAATGTAGAAGACGGTTCATGATCTCCCTGCAAATAGCTCGCTAGCTCGCCGTCGATCGTGTTGACTTCAGTCCATGTGGCACGTGGTACGAAATTATAATCTGGGGGGATAAGTCATACCTTCACCGCATGCAGGCTGAGAAAAAGGGCGTACCACCTGATTCCAGCCCAGGACAAGTAAAAAAATGAACGACCAATTTGTCTTGTCCAGACATCAAGAAGCGGCCCTGGAACCCTGTGCCTGTGCGCACCACCATACAGCCGATTATATCGCGTTCTTGATCTATTCCGTCTTCGAAGTGCGCTGTGTCTTGGCAACGGAACAAGGAGCACCCAGTGAGCAGCTCGAAAACCTGACCACTCGCACAATCAGTCTCTGTCCATAAACGGATAATGAATACTAACCAAACAACCAACGTTCCAGATGTCGACATGCCAATCCCAATCAGCGCCAATCATGACCTCCGGTGCGCGATAGAAGAGAGGCTGAATACTGCCCTTCCCTACTCCCTTGGATACGGCTGTGAACGTGCAAAGATTAATTCAGATGTTCGGAGTCAGAAATTACCACACACCTTGGCCAAAGTCGATCAATTTGACCGTCAACGGCGATGTTCGGAAATTTTTTCGGTCGATCATTCGGGTGAACAATACGTTGTTGAAATTTATATCTGGAGCCAACGATCAGTGGCTTGCACGATTCCCAAGAGACGCCGTGCATACCGGTATGTGTGACGTTGCATTTTGTGTGCAAAAAGTCCAATGCCGTCAAGATATCTCTTATGATAGGCTTTACTGTCAGTAATGGGAGGCAATAATCTGCAAAATAGCATCGAAAGGTCTCCAAAGAGGTACCCAAAGCCTCCGTGACAATGCATTGGAGTTCATCAGGACCCGAGGAGCAGAACGACTCGATATACAATGCAATGGTATCGACAGGATGCAGCTGGCGCACCACCAAAATCTCCTGGAGCAAGGAGACTTCATTCTTGAAGTTCCGCTTGGCAGCCCGCGAGACAATCTTTATTGCGACCAGTTGTTCACTATAGTGCGAGTCAGGCCGTACGCGGGTGCTTCTAGAGCAGAAGAATACTATCAGCAGGGAAAAGTTCAACCAAAGTACAATCACACTTACTTGGGCAGAATCTTTGCTGCCAACCAAACACGGGCTGTTCTGCCGCTTCCAAGCTCCCGATGCACTGTGTAGCCACGAGCTCGCAACAAGGCAGTATGGTTTGGGTCCATGGTTTTAGACATATCTTTGGTTGTCCTTTGTGCTTGTACAAGGGGGTGAAGATCGGTTTAGAGCACGGTAGATTCTGAGATGACAGCTTTATATATGTTGGGCACTGGAGCTGACGCCGACTCCGTGTGGCGTTTGACCTTGACGGCGCTTCTTACATAATCGAAGCAGCCGTGCCAGTGGTAGGTAGGGTGGGTTACTAGGTAAGTAAGACGTTCAAACATTCATGGAGCACGTCGGCTTAAGGCCTTATTTAAGGCCTCAAGTGTGCCTGTCGCTCGTCAAACCTTCATATTCTAACCCTCACATCGTGGAATCTACGTTCGTGTTATTCAAAGAAAATTTCATGTTCCTGACACGAAGCAGGCGGCTCAGGTGTGATGTGATGATCGCGGCGTACAGGACAAGCAGTTGTCCAGCGGTATAAACAATGTAACGAAGGAAACATGTACACGATCGTTGTGACACGAGTATCGGCATCGTGGACAACACACAACGTCCCTTTCTTCGTCATGCCGAGTCAAGCTTACACTGGGTTCGTGGCGAATCGAAGCGAAACCATGAGGAAACGAAGAACTCCGACAACACGCTTCTCGACAATATGTGTATCAGTGTGTCTACAATACACGTAGGTTCAAGACGCCTTGGGAGTACTTAGCACTTGATGCTCTGACGTTGCGGCAAGAACGTCTCTCGCCGTGAAGCTTTGCTAAGTTTTTAACGTATGCAGATGTTCTTACGTGTGAATCGGACGACATACACTGGTGCTAGTCGTCTCCACGTTCATGTGTTCCTTGAACAGAGGTGGCGACAATCTGTTGCGGACATATGCCAACGTAAACGTATGCTTCTGCAGTGCTACTGAAAGTATAAAGAGCGGGCCATGCTGAGATAAATGATCCCAACTTTCAGACAAGTCTCAATCAAAACTTCTTACCTCAAGCTCAACCCTCGATCGCGTATTAACCTAGCAAGATGGCCGAACAATCCGAACAGACCAAAGAGATCTCGGTTTCCTTCTTGTCAAGTAATGCCTACGCAAACCATCCTGACAGGAAAGAGGTAATCGAAGACGAAATAGCGGCCTACGCTAAGAGATTGTTTGGCGAAGACGCCAGGAAACACGAGTACTTGGTCAGGTGAGACGCATCCTCTCGGAACATAGTGCATCAAATTGAAGTGTGTAATTTTGTAGAGGTACAGAGCATGCAGGAGGCAGGCCCCAGGGACCGAAGCCGCATGGCTCAAAATCCGGACAAGCATCGGGTTCAAACAACAGAAATTCAGAGAGGTAATGACTCGCGTAACCATGTCACTGTCGACGTTCTTTTGAAAGGCGAGCATGTCACCACCAAGCATATCCCGATCCCAAAACCTGGAAACCAGGCTAGCCAGAGTCCATCCCCCGCCGCTACAAGTCTGGGAAAGAGCAGTGCCGGGAGACAGACAAAGACTAACGCGACTGGTGATTCGCAGTCGGCGACGAAGAGCCCAACAGAATCCCCTGGAAACAAAGTCGGCGGTGCTCGGTCCAAGGGCGATGCAGTCACCACCGCCCAAGAATCAAAGGGTAAAGGAAAGGCAGTTGCTGGTGCTAACTCCCAGGGAAGTACAACAACCGCCGGCACTGGGACCGCCGGCAATGCCCAGACAAAGGGGGAGGCGACCGGCAGGGCTACTTCGAAGGGCGCTACGAAAGCCGCTGGTGCTGGGAACACCAGTAATACACGGGCTCAAGGGAAGACGACCGGGAGCGCTGCTTCGAAGGCCGCTGGAGCTGGGATCACTAGCAATACACGGGGTAAGGGGAAGGGGAACGGCGGTATTTCTTCGAAGGGAGATACGGCCATCGTTAACACCGCCAGCGATGCTCAGGCAAAGGCGAAGGCAAAAAGCACAGCCAATTCCAGGGAAGATGAAAAAACCGCCAGTACCCCCAGGAATACTGGCAGCACATCGGCAAAGGAAGGCGCTAGGCAATCAAAGGGCAGCACGACTGTCGCCCCTGTCAGCGGTTCACAGCCGGCGGGAGGCAATAAGGCCAGCACACGTCGCAAGCTTGACGCGTCGAAAGTACTCAGAGGAAGTGTGACCGGCACCGGCACCAGCGGGGACGTAGTAGAAGGCGAAGAGACTGTTGCTGGCGACAAAGCCAAGGCTAGCCGCAAGCCGAACGCCGACAAGAACACAGGCGGCGCTAAGGGTACCAATTGAGAGAGAAACTAACTCGTTGGATATACTAGCTCGACAGTGGTCTCACCATTTCTTTGTTGCAATATATGGTCTCGTTCCTGGTATATCAGTTTGGCATCATGTTAGTGGCCTTGCAGCGTTCTCCAGGCTCAAGATATCTGCCATATCAACGTAAATGATCGCTTCCTCGACGCTCGAAATTAATGACTTACCAGTTTGTATGGCCTGCAAGCTGTGGTAATGTGTCGACTCACAAGTCCCGGATGACAGCGAAGACTTGATGGCGACCCAAAAGCGTTCGACAATCAAGAATTTCAGCGCCCTGAAATTCCAGGGATATGGCAGCAAAGGCTATTTCCCGATCATCCATCGCTTTTGAGCGTATCTGCGAGAGGAAAACAATAACAACGTACCCAGCGGTAACTCGACTCGAAGCTCGTGTGAGTGTTGTTGCACCCTCGCCGCTTGACATGAAGGACAAAAACAAACGACAGAAAGTACGCCTGCATTCGGCGTGCCGTCCAGGCTGCCAACGGCAGCGCGGCGTGCGGGCGGGCTAAAGGAACTGACCACGTGGTGCGCCGGCGGCAGGAATGCTTTGGACCGAGACCCGCAGCTGCCATATGCCATCATCCGCCCTTCTGCAGCCTTCTACCCTTCTGTCCATACACTCTATGCTTCGTCTGGTACCCAGAACACTGTTGCGGCTTAGGTGGGTATCACCGTAAGAAGACCATATGGTGTCGGTGAAACAACATACGAACGAGAGTATCGGAGCCTGTCGTGTGGTCAGTAGGAAGTCAGGAGGACTTGAATGGTATTTAAGCCGATGAGATTGAGCGGTGAAGCTTGGTGTTGAGTCCATTGCATCTCTTTCTGAGGTCACTGACTAGCACAGGGATGAGAACTGCGAGGTGAGAGATGCGTCTTAACACAAGTTCGCCCACTCCGCGTACCGAGCATATGCGCGAAAGACAGGACGCTGAGTGTACATGTTACAGACACCACAGAACACTAGATATCGCCTCCGACTGCTCCGCCCCTCTCCCAATCTTGCTCTAAATTTGCGAATACCCAAGAACGGCTCCCCGTGATATCCGTTCCGTGCGGCAGCTCGCACTTTCGCACCGATGTTTCTCCACCGCGCTGTGTGCGCCGCTCGGTCATCAGCCTATCATCGGTACCTATCCGGCTGACCAAGAGACTGTATGCCATACATATAAGAACGATGGAAAGGATCGTTTTCTGCAGAGAGCCTCCCAGTACGTCTGGTTGATCGATCTTTACACCAGTAAAATGTCTGACACACACACTTGGCTTGTAACGGGGTGAGCGTGTCTCCTGCATCGTCGCTGATGGAAACAGTCTGACATTCAGTGCTTTCGTAGGACGAACCGAGGAATTGGATTCGAGATTGTGAAGCAGCTGGTTGCTTCGCCAACCAACATCGTCATCGCTGCCTGCCGCAAGCCCGAGGCCGCTACGGCTTTGCAAGGGCTCGTCGCATCTTCGTCCGGCCGCCTCCATATCATCGCGCTCGACATCACCGACGCCGCGTCGATCACAGCGTCTGTGGACGCTGCAAAAGGTGTGCTCGAAGAGCACGGTCTGGACTACCTCATCAACAACGCAGCGATCGTGAGCACACCGCATCCCTCACTCTCTTGCTTGACTCACGCGCTGCGCGTCCGCAGAATCTCGGCGAAGACTCTGCGTTCACGCTCAAGGAGGAGACGCTCCTGACGACGTTCAAGGCGAACGTCGTGGGCCCCGCGCTGACCGCGCAGGCGTACCTCCCGTACCTCGAGAAGAGCAAGCGCAAGGTCGTCATGAACCTCAGCAGCGGGCTCGGCAGCATCGCCTCCAATTTCGGCCCGCAGCTCTCGTCGTACAGCGTCAGCAAGTCCGCGCTGAACATGCTGGTGAGATGTCCCGCACCCTCGTCGTCGAACATCGAGCTTACACCGCTCTGCAGGCGTACAAGCAGGCTACTGAGAAGCCGGAGCTGATCTCGTTTGTGATCGACCCGGGCTGGGTGCAGACTGGTACGCCGAATACCCCGCTATGATGTCATGGTCTCACCATCGACTTCAGACATGGGTGGACCCAACGCCGTCCTTCCGCCGCACGAGAGCGTGGCGGGTCTGTTGAAAGTCATTACCTCCGCGACGAAGGAGCAGTCTGGCAAATACTTCAAGTACGACGGAGAGACTGTTCCGTGGTAATGGGCCAGTCGCGATGGTTCCAGTATCGTGCCCATGAAAATGCAGGTAACTTTCGTTGGCATTTTGCATCCTGTAGTCGTACCACGATGTATTTTACCTAGCTTGTAAATCGGGGGTTGTGAAAATTTTTCGATTGGCGGATTGTGGACGATCCTGGGTGTCGGATGCAAGTACGCATAATTCAATGAAATGAAATGATAGCAATAGACACATGCTCAGATGAGACGACAATGCATACAAGACATGCTGGTGAGTAGAAAGATAGCGCAGACGGGAGTCCCAACCCAAAAACATCATTCAAAAGGCGCCCTGCAAAGCGGGCACGTATGATTCCTCGCCAGCCAGCGACCCAAGCACCGTTCATGGAACCTGCATCTCCGTCAGCCACTGTGCGAACAAGAACCGGGGACCACTCACGCATGCTGACATCCAGTCCCCATCGACGCACTCTCCCCATCCTTGAACTGCGTCAGACAGATCCCACACCGGTCCACCGCGACGCCGAATAGCGTGAGCTTAAGCTTCACCCGCCCGTCCTTCGTCACTCTCCGGCGGGCAACCTCGATCCGGCCAACCGGGGGTGCGGGCCGGGGGCCGGCTACTGCGGGGGCGGGGCCCATGATGTCCGACACGAGCAGGAGGCTCTGCGAGGGCATCAGGAGCATGAGCATGGATGTGTATGTGTTCGGGGGCAGTAGGGAGAGGAGAAGGCGGTACCTCGTAGTTGTCGCCCGTGTGGTTTCCCTCGTCGATGCGAGAAATCAGGACATCGAGATCGGTGTACTCGGAGTACCTTGGTTCTTCTGGGGGCGAAGTGTTGGGCCCTTCTTGCTCGTACATGCTGGCTGGAGAGGGGGGCGGGAGGAGAGCTGCTGGGTCTGGGCTAAGGCTCCTACTCGGAATCTGCGAGAGCGAGAAGGGCGAAGGGGTGTGTGGTGGGGGATTCCTCGCGTCGTCGATGGGGGGTGATGACGGCGTATTGACGTAGGTCACTTGAACTGGAGGAGGTGAAGAGTGTGTGTATGCTTGTGGACTGCCGGGGAGTGAACTGGATGAAGCGCCGGGTCGTACGGGTAAGTCGATCCTTTGCTTCCCTTCTAATCCAATATCGAAAGCATGCAGGCCCGCCATAAATAGATCCACGGACACCGGACGGACAGCGTTTGGAGACGCCGTGCCCGGCGGGCGGGGTAGAGGCCGGCCAGGATAATGGTGTCGCTGGTCAGTTGCTGGCCAATCCGGTATCGTCTGAGAGTATCCCGCGCTATGAGATTCCCGTATCGGCGAACTAGGAACGGTCGCATTCGTGGGCAAAGGTGAATGGTTGTAGAGGTCGATGAGAGATTCTACGCCCGACACAACCCTGCTCGCAGGTGGTTCGTCATACACGCCAATAGTCACATTGGTCCCTGGCGGCGTTACCTCTTCTTCGAACGACTGGTTCGCAAGCGGGCTCGGGGTCGGCGGTGAGAATGGATGAGGCACACCTCGCCGTTCGGCAGTCATCAGAGTCGGGGAAGTCAGCGCAGGTAGCTGCACGTGCTGGTTACTGCGGGCGTTCACAGCGACAAATTCCGTGCGAGTCGGGCTGCCTGGACTGGCTGGTGGTGGAGAAGAAAGTAGGAGGGTGCCTGGAACAAGGTCTCCACGGAGCACGCTGTGAATATTTTCATGGACATCAGCCCTGTGTGACATGGATGGCTCGGTGATAGGGGCCACCTGTTGCTGCGGACTATGCCTCACGACTGCATTTGGTGCAATCACAGCAACCTGCGTCGGAGCGCCGGACGATGGTGTGGTCGGAGCGTAATCCAAGTAAGTGATTCCGGATTGCACAGACACATGGGAAGGCGAGACAACTGTGCTAAGAATAGGAGATTGAGGGGGAGGGAAACGAGGGCCCGGCGCCCACACCATCGAAGGGGATGCCCTCAGCTCACCAGGTGACGCCGGAGACGACGAGCTCGCATTCGTCAGTGTAGGAGAAGGAGACAGATCGGCGAAAGAAACTTGTTGATTGTGATGACGGGAAGAAGGGGTGACGGGGGAACTGGAGGCGGACGGGGGCGGAGGCGGAGCGCGTTGCTCTGCCCGAAACAGGAAAGACTGTGGGGGAGGAGGCACCGGTCGATCAAGCATCGAGTGGCGCTTCTGACGCGAAGAATGTGGCTGTGAAGAGGAGCCTGGGGCATGAAGATGCGGTGCAGACTCAGAAGGCCTCGTGGTAGTGGGAAAATGCTGAGAGGTTGAGGCTGCCATAGGCGTCTCAGGAGAAACTGGAGACTCATCCTCGGAAGGAGATTCATCCAGTAGCTCCCAAGCTTCCAAGGGTTCTGCTGCCTTCTCAGATGAATCGACGCTCTTTTCCTTTCCTTTGTGCCCAAACAGTCTCCTCGCAATCAGCCCTTCACTACGGGAGCTCGTACCATTTTTCGGGGGTGCGTGTTTGGGGCTCGCAGGTCGAAGGAAGTGAAGTGGCAGAGACAGTTGAGAAGATCCGAAGGTCGGAGAGGACGGTAATGAAGTCGGGTGGCGATCCTTCGATTTGTTCAAGCTGGAGAAAATATGAAGGCGTTTCTTCGGCGTCGGCTGAGGAGATGGGCTGGCATTCCGCGAGACGTCGTGAAGGCCGCCGTCCTGAGATTCAAGAGACGGGCTCGACGGATCGAAATCGTCTTGCGACCGTTCGAGTTCATGCTGTCGCGGCGGCACGAGGGTGAGCTGGGAAGGCGATGGCCGCATCGTCAGCATCGTTGCGGTCGAAGCCTTCTTCTTGACAACTGTCTGACGCTCCTGCTCGCGTTCATGCTCGCGCTCGTGCTCTCTCGCGAGGCGCTCTCGTAGGCTGAGGCCCTTGAGCCGATCCTGCTCCCACTGACTAGCAGAGGACGTCGCCTCACCCTTCGATACGATCTCAAGACTTCCCTCGTCTGAATCGGAGTCGTTGTACTCGGCCTGCGTGCTGTAGCGCAGCGAAGAAGAGGGCGAAGGGGGCTCCACGTGAGGCGCGGTAACGGTGCGGCCACTCCGCGAAGGGGGTATCGGTGGGATCGTGACCGGATCACGTTCCGGAGATATCGTGCGCGATTGTGAATAGGGTGATGGGTGCGACGGAGGAGCCGGCGGCGGCGGGGGTTGGGGCGCCGTGAGAGGGGTAGCGCTCGGGGTGAGTAAGGCAGGCGACGCTGCTGCTGCTGACACGGCCTCATCGAATGAAGGCGGAGGGTAATCAGGGATAGAAACGCCTGTTCACCGAGGTCAAAACGAGTGCGCGAGGTGGTCTAGAGGTGCTCACCGCCGTCCGATTCGTCTCGCCTCCTCTCCTGAGCCCGCGAGCGACCCGCTGGTGAAGCAGGTTGCCCCCCTCGTCTGGGCGACCTAATCACACCTGTGTTGAACTGAGGCTCGTCATTCGGTCTGGGAGACCGCTCTGGCCTAGGGCGCTTCTCGCGCTTGGGCTTGCGGACACGGCCTGCGTTGTCTGGGGGTATGAGGGTCAATTGACCGTGATGGCGGATGACGTGGGTGAGATAGGGAGCGACGCGGACTGCTTCTGCTACGCGCTGATCAGCTCCTGAGCGAGAGGGAACCTGCATGATGAAGGTTGAGAACTTGAAGGTTCAGAGCAAGCCATGCCCTTTCAACGAGGTGGAGGTTTTCTCCTGCCCTTCGTGCCCATTCCCTTTCTCGGCAACTTTGCCCTCGGTGCGTCACCGCGTTTTGGGAGCGTGTGGGGCGTAGATTGAGAGTCTCCAAGACCACGCTATCGATATGTAGCTCTCCGAAGGAGATCAGGATGATGAGATGAAGCTTTGCAGACTGGGTCGGTGTGTGGGGAGGAAATAGAGTGTGAGAAATCTGGCCAGAAGTGGAAGTACCACGTGACCGAGTTAGCACGCGACGCGACGCGGTTGAGTCTTCGGAGCTACTTCTCTCTCCTTCAACCACCATGCCCGCCCGCACAGCAGCTCCGATACTGGAGACGTTGTCTACTGCTATTCCTAAAGCCTTTGAACAGGCACAGACGTCTACCGCAAATCATCAGAAGAACTTCGTGGCTCTGCACAAGATCCAAATCGAGGCGGCAACAAAAACAGAATCTGTCCGGAATGGAGAGGGCCTCAAGCTCGTAGGAGAGCGAGCATTCGAGGATTGCTTTCTTGATATGATCAACCGCGTTCTTGTTGTCAAGAAGGGCACTGCAGTCGGTGACAGGATCGTCAAGTTCGTGGGCGGATACATCCGGTTCCTCAATGCGAAAGGTGTGCATCCATCATTCGCCCTCTACCTGCACGACTAATCCTTCATCCAGCAGTAGCAGAGGGTGTGAAGAAGGAAGAAAACGAGCAACAGGAGGCAGAGAGTGAAGAAGAAGAGACCACATCAACCCGATTCACGTTGCGCCTCCTGAAGCACTTCCTCAAAGGCTTCACCGCCAAGGACAAGAACGTCCGTTATCGTGTCGTCCACTTTGTGGCAGAGATGATTTCTCATCTTGGGGAGCTTGAGTAAGTCATCAGTGAACTACCTACATCTGTACATTCTTTGACCGTCTGGCAGTGAAGAGATGTACAAGAAGCTGCGCACGGCTCTGTTGGAACGTATCCGTGACAAAGAGTCAACGGTTCGTGTACCCGCAGTCATTGCATTGGCTAAGCTGTGTGGCACAGAGAATGAGGATGAACTTGAAGAGGGGGAACCTACGGTTTCGGATGCCCTGGAGGACATTCTTGCGCACGACCCATCTGCGTACGTTGTACGATTTCTCTCGTTCGACACCTTGCTAACATGCGTTACAGCGACGTCCGCAGGGCGGCTCTCCTCAACATCCTCGTTTCTCCCACATCTCTCTCAGCTCTCCTTGCTCGCACTCGCGATGTTGACACTACAATCCGGAAGCTCGTCTACTCAGCTGTTCTCGAGCCGAACTGCTTTTCCAGCATTGCGGAGGAGGAGCGCGTCGTGGGGCACGCACACCCGCGCGCTTTGACCATCGCCCAACGTGAACTCATCGTGCGCAATGGCCTCGGAGACCGCGAACCCACTGTGCGCGCGGCAGCAGGCAAACTCGTCGGTGCGTGGGTCGATGCCGTCGGAGGAGGGAAGGGCATGGTAGGCGAAGACATGATCGCGTTCTTGGAGATGTTCGATCTTGGAGAGGGCTCTGTAGCTGAGGACGCGCTATTGAGTGTCTTTGTAACTCGCGTGGATCTATTCGACGGGCTGGAGTTTGACGGTACGGATGTTCACTGACTCGATGTTATGTATCGCGTAACATGTTATGTCGACAGACGATTACTGGAAGGCGCTCACTCCTGAAAAGGCATTCCTCGTGCGCGTATACGTCGACCACTGTACCTCTACGAAGGATGACAGCCGTCTAGACTCTGTGCTTCCGTTGGTTACGGGACACGCGTTTCTGCTCCAGGAGAGATCGAATGCTTTACTAAAGAAAATCGCCGAGGACGACCGAACCCGTCTATTGGATGATGATGAGTCCGCGGCTCGCAAAGAAGAACAGCGCATCGAACAGGAATTCGTCATTGCGGAGATGCTGCGCCTGGCGGTCAATCTCGACTTCGGCGATGAGATCGGGCGTCGGAAAATGGAGTGGCTTGTCCGTGAGTGATGGCACCTTTGGTCGCATATTGAGATTAGTTAAACCATGTCACAGGCGACATGCTCTCAAAGGAGGCTCTTCCAGATAGTCTTGTTTCTCGATGCCTAGATGTACTGCGTCTGCTGTCGTCGAGTGAGCGAGATCTCATCCGCATCGTCGTCGAGATTGTGCATGAGCTACGGGATCCCACCGAGGAAGAGGCACCGGTTCGTACTCTTTCCTCTGTCGGTTACTGTCTGGAACTGAATGTCCTCATTGACGATTAGAAGGATCCAGAAGCGAACGACGACGCGGACACGACGTTTGGCGACACGCCTGCTGTTCCGCGCATTCGAACACGTCCCGTAGAGAAGGACCCTGCGATGATGTCTGCGGAAGAGAGGGAGAGAGCTGATGCTATCGATATGCGATGCTTGGATCTCTGCATCGGCATGCTCGAGAGGGTTAATGGAGTACGTCCTGATACTCTTTGTTGACGTTTTGTCTCCTGACATCCTATATGTAGACTTTTGAAGAGAACTCTACTTTGGAGGGCATCCTCGGCGAGCTGATCGTCCCTGCCGTCAAGAGGAAAGAACTAGTACTTAGGGAGAAAGGTCTAATCTGTCTTGGACTGTGCTGTCTTATTGCTAGGGTATGTTCTCCCCCATTTTTCCGTATTCGCTCGATGGTATTGACGACACTCGCAATGTCTAGCGCATGGCGCTCGGTTCTTTCCAATTATTCCTCGGTCAAGTTCAGGCTGCACCCGAAGTCCTGAAGATCCGCGTCCTGCAAGTCGTCTTCGATGTCCTTATGGTGCATGAAGGTGACTTCTTGGCGAAAGCGAGTGTTGGCGTGAGTGTCCTAATGATCTCCTTCGAATCGCATGACTGAATCCGTGTTTTCTTTTTCGCAGGGCGATCGTGTCATCGAGTTCCTCCTCCAAGTACTCAACAACGAGGAATCCGAAAAAGTCCAGGCACTTCTCTGCATGGGTTTTGCGAAACTCATGTTGTCCGGAATGATTGTTGATGAGCGCGTACGTCTTGTGTCCTGGAGGCGTAGCACGGACTCATGGTGTTTTCAGGTCCTCTCAAGCCTTGTCCTCATTTACCTTGCCCCAGATACCGTCGACAATCAAGAGCTTCGACAATGCCTTTCATACTTCTTCCCAGTATACTGCTATTCCTCGCCGCGAAATCAACATCGCATGAAGGAGGTCACTAGTCCTGTTCCTCCATCGACTTGCGAAACTGACTGGCACGCTTAAGGTGTTTGTGCCCATCTACGAACAACTGGCAAAAGAATACAGGGAACTTGAAGAAGATCAGGAAATGGTCACTCCTGCACAGATGTGCGGGATGTTTGTGGACTGGACAGACCCACAGAAGGCCGTGTAAGCTTTTATCCCATTTCTGACATACGGCCCGGGTCTAATAAAGCGCAAGGGAGATTCCTGGACAGACTGCCGATCCACTGGTACACGTAGACTTTGCTACTACAATTATCAAGGCCCTGTATCACAAGGACATGGAAAGTGGGTGGAATGGCTTTTTCTAGAGTAAATCCAATCTTACAACTGGTCCAATGCAGAGGACGACAAGAAGGTCCTGTGTCAGGTCCTCAGCAAGTTGTACATCCCACCGGAAGTCGATGACGACAAGATTCGCACCCTCAAGCTCCTCATGCATAATCTCCATTCAGTATGTGAAAGCTCTTCTCTGACTAGATCGTTCTGATTTATATCCCGATTTTTCAGCGACGTCCATTGCGCGATTCAGCAGCGAACACCGCTTTCACGAAGTTCGATAACTCTATATCAAAGAAGTTCGAGAAACAGCTTGAAGATTTTGACGAGGCTGAGTATCGCCAGCTCGAGTCATTGAAGGATTTATTCGAGTTCCTCGATGACATCATACCAGATGATGACGAGGAGGAGGTCGAGTTGCCGAAGAAGCGCGCGACGCGCAAGCGGTGAGTTCTGGGGCCTATTCCCCATGGCGAGATGCTGAATCATTGCAAATATTCAGGCGTTCGGAGAGCGTGGCCACGGATGCACAGAGTACCGCGGACGAGGGGCGGACGACTCCGGCGGCATCGCGCAGGAAGGGCAAAGGACGCGCAAAGTGAGAATTCCTTGGATGCGGATTTTCGGTCAAGATGCTGACTACTCATCGTAGGAGGCCTCGCTTGTCCCACTCCGACGAAGACGAGGAGGAAGAGCAAGATGTGGGCTCGCCTCCAACTTCCGCTGCACCGACAAGAGCTATGCCGAGGAGAGCTGCGTACGTCTTCATCGTGGGTTTGCCATGTTGTTTCGCTGCTGAGCAGGCCGCAGAACCAAGAAGGTGGTTATGAAGCCTATTGTGCTGGAGGGCGACACCGATGAGGACGAAGAGGAAGAGGATGATGATGACGAGGACGAAGATGAAGAGGCGACGCCGGTACCTCGGCGTCGTCCCAAAGCGTCCAGGTATTCCCAATGCTATCTCTGGGTAGATCTCGCCGATATTCACCTTTCTTTCCCACATTAGGACAAGAGAGGCGCCTCCCGAGGATGGGGAGGACGACGACTTGGCTGCACCGGAGGACTCTATCATGGATTCCGACGAAGACGAAGATGAAGAAGTTGAAGGAGTGCTGGATGCTCTCTAGAGCACTCCGAGCGGCGCCTGAGCTGATCTATCGCCGAGCTGTGTATCTCTGAACTGTTTTATCCCTATCTCTGATCGATTTGTATGTACATGCAGCACACAACACCTACTTTATTGTCCACATCCGAGTGAGTATGCGTGCATACTCTCATATACTGATCATGATATCAGAGCGATTGAGAAGGACGCGTCGTGCTCAACGTGAACATCACGTCTATGTATAGCATGCCACTCATTAGCTAGGTATGTTCAGGGTGAACGGAGCCAGGTTCAGCCTCAAGCGCATCCACTTCTTCCACTTCCCCTGCTTCATTCGCCGCCTCCTCAGGCTTATGCTTCTTCCTGCCTCTTCCCCGTCCCCTATTGCGCCGACGGTGCCGCTTAGGTCCAGTCAACGACTCGCGAGGAACAACATGGCGCGGGGCTATAGGCGGATGCTCAGGGTTGCAAGACGCACAGCGACACTGCTCGTCGGCACGATAATATCTCTCGCTTGTGTACGCAATGGTGATGGTCTCGCCCGCCTCGATGTCGAACAACGCGACGACACGACTGGCATGCGTCTTAATTATTGGTTCTATCTGCAGGGAGGATTGCGCCACGTTGAGCTGCGTGAGTATCCTCACGGCATGCAGAGACAACAGGACTGTTACCTGGCAGTTCGGTTTGCAGTCGTGGTTGATGAAACGAAATGGGCCGAGAATTACAGCGATTTGCATAAATGATGGCAGTGGGTGGCGCCGAGAGGCTCGTCGCGCCGCGCCGCGAGGAGCTTTCCGGCGCCGCGCGAGGAGCCTCTCGGCGTCGTCGACTGATATCATTTATGCAAATCGCTGTAACCGTGGCACGCGCGGACCACGCTGGCCTTCTGCAGGTTGGATCAGGGAAAGCCGAGAGCCAGTCGTCGCATCTGAAGACATGGAGCTGCTAGCAAAAAGAATGCTCGTGCCTGCTTTAATCTCCTTTGTCGCCTTCAGTCCGAAGGAGATCTTCCCGTCGTCGAACGATGCCTTCTGTATGGCGACAGTTGACTCGGCCGAGTACAACAGCGTGTAACGCAGCAACAAACTGCCGAGTCTCATAGTCAGCGAGAGCACTAGATATGCGTAATGGCCACGCACTGGACAAGAACTGGACGTTCGTTTTCAAGGATCAAGGTCGGAAACGCGGCTTGAATTGCCTCGGCCGCCCACTCGCATTCGCCCCGTGAAGGCGCAGTCGGAGAGATATGCTTCTCGCACAGCGCTTTGATGGCAATACCATCTGCATTCGATACTGGCCTCGCTTCCTCAGCTATCGCGTCGCAAATAGCGACCATACCACGACATCGTCGACGGCGGCAAAGGACGAGGAGGGAAAACTCTCCTTGTCTAGCTTCTCAATCATTGAGCGGGTCTCCTTTGATGGACCGTCATGGAAGGACCTCGCAGGACGTGCGCGTGTACTGCGCCGGGTTATCATGAAGAGGTGAAGTCGCGTTGAGCCGAAGGGGCAACTTGGACTGTAAGTCGCGGGCGTCCCAATTTTCGGCGCTTCGCGGACATAGCCGGACATTTCAGGCTCCGCGTTCCTAGAGAAGAATTGCAGATTATTCTTGGATTATTCACAAATTATTCAACACCCAAAGAAATTTGCCGCCCACGCCGTATCAGCTCCCACCAGCCTTTGTATTGAAAACGATAATTAGCGTCAGGTCGTCCAGGTTTCTCCCTTTCCGCGTACCAACCAGGTCGACTATCATTTGGAGCGGCGCGGTGCGGCCTTACCTGCCTATATCTTGTATACGTGGCCATATCACGATACTACGAACATTATGTGGCATTCTCTTCGTACTCGGGATCTGGTGTACTGCGGTGTCGCCAATGTCTCGATACGCTGCCTGGAAACATGGGCAAGTCATGAACAAGGCACCAATCCATCATCAGGGCCATGGGCAATGTCACGGTGCCGGCACGACACGCGTCGATCTGGCACGGAATCCGGTTCCGCGCCGAGGATGTGAAGGCGACGCAAGCCTCGCGCACGCCAGGCGTCGGAAGGCTACAAGTACCATGCATCGACGACCACCCTGATGTTCACCACTCTGCCACCCCCCATCATACCATGAAAGTGCTGCTAACAGGAGCTACCGGCGCCGGTATGCCTCTACCCTGTCATGTCAGGATCCTAAGTCGCGCATACTAATGTACCACGCAAACAGCGGGCCTGCCTATCCTCCGCAACCTGCTCGGCGACCCGAGCGTCAGCGCGGTCACCGTGCTCGCGCGTCGCCCGCTGCCCGCCTGGGTCGCGCTTCCCGACACCGGCGCTGCGCACCACCCGAAGCTCACCACGGTCCCTGACACGGACTTCCTGCACTACTCCCCGCAGATGCAGTCCACCATCGCCGCGCACGACGCGTGCATCTGGGCTCTCGGCAAGTCGACGGCAGGCCTGTCCGAAGCTGTGTACACAGAGCTCACTGTGGGCTACCTCGACGCGTTCCTCGGCGCCGTGAAGGCTGGGGGCGCAGGATCAAAGGAGAACCCGTTCCGACTTGTGTTCATCAGCGGCAACGGCGCGGACTCGAGCGAGTCAAGTCGTATTCTGTTCGCACGTGTAAAGGTACGCGGTGCTTTGTGTGAGTTTTCTGAGAAAGCGCTGACAGTATGTAGGGCAAGGCGGAGAACAATCTCCTTGCAAGTGCAAAGGCGTCTGAGGGCACGCTGAAGGCCACAGTCATGCGCCCCTCGTACTTCTTTCCCGCACCTGCCGATGCACTGCACCAGCGTGGTAGACTCATGCGCATCGCTGATAAGACCCTGGGCGCCCTCTTGCGAAATGTACTGCCATTCGCTGTAATCTCGAACGACGAGATCGCCGAGTTTGCGGTGAGGGGGGCGAAGGGACAGTGGGAGTCACGCGGTGAGATTTTTCAGAACACCGAGATGAAGCGTTTGGTGAAGGAAGCTGTGAAAAACGCAACCACGGGCCCCAGAGATGAACTGTGATTGTGATCTTGTCCCTCTTGCTTGCCCTGCAGTCCTTCTGCTACCCCATACTTTTACGACCTTTGATTGGATATATGTGTGTTCTTGGTGTTCTCTGCCGCGGTCAATCACCAAGGGATAATGTCCCTATTGTGTGAGAAGAATCTGCCCGACTGATCTTTGGTAGCAGGAATAACGACTTTGAGGAGACCATAAACACTATCTTTGGTGGAGAGGGGAGCATTTGGGCCGCCAATATCTTGGACCCGGGGTCAGCAGAACGATGGCAAGGGTACGACGGTTTAGAATACCCATTCTAACCCATCCTGGGTTAATGACAAGCGTGATCAAGTCAGGTCTTTCCGCAGCTTTCGGTGCAGTCTTGCCCAAGCAGTACGAAGTGATCTGACCTCCATGATTAGAAGCAATGCTACCAAGTCCGCTACTGACATTTACCACGACTTTGCGTTTGCCCTTCTCGAGGTACGGAAGATACGCTTGGGCCGTCAATGCAGGCCCAATCACGTTCACTTTGACCATGCGCAGTAAGGTCTCTTCCGTCAGCGCGAAAGCGGTATCGTTTCCTGGTTCTTCGGTGGCGAGGCTGTTTGTCAGAGGGTATCGATCACGCAATGCTCACCATCGCCGCGTTATTGACGAGATAGTCGCTAATATCAAGGGTCACAACGTGAAGCCTGCCCGAAGACAGGGTTACGAGGTGCTGTTGCGGCATCGGGCCCGCGGCAAGTAATGTTTGTAGGTGTGGCAATCAGCTGCTGAGGATCTCGAACCCTATCCCCCGGCTCGATCTGCTAGATCCAAACCTCAACTCAGCAATCCAGAGGCAAATTAAGAGACCTTCTTACCCCGTTACAAGCCAGGAGTGCGTGTCGGGCATGTCGAAAGACGATAAGAGCGACAGACTGCCGGTATCAAAGGCTTCTCACGCAGTGCTCATGAAGCCGTTTCTCTTGTAAGAGGACTGAAAGCTCTGATATGTCCTGGCGTCGCGCCAGTGATGATTCTCGTGCGAGACGGTGTCGAATAGTGTCCATAACGAGTCCCGGGGTATCCCGGTAAGTCGTTCCGATGGATTCTTGAAGATAGAAGTGATCTGTATCTGAAAGCGTTGTCCTTTTCGGCCTGAAAAAGGCTGGCAAAGTTGATGCACAGGCCAATTACATCGCGGTAGGCTCCAAGGGGGTCAGAAAGCAAGTTCCGGACGTACCTTCTTATCACCCACTATCTGGACCTGCTCCTTCGCGTCGACGATACTTGTGAGTATATTCGCTCTATGGAGTATCCGCGAGATCCGACCATAGCTACACGCGCGCGTACGGTAGGCCACGCCCAACAAACGCCCAATGCTACAAGTTCGTCAGCGCCAAGCTCAGGCTGGCATGCTGGCAGTGGCAAGGATTCTACTTCAACGTGCCATTCGTCAGCAGTCAATCTCAGTAAAAACGATGGGTCGATTCGTGGGTAAAATACAGGGTAAAAAGTCGATTTCGTAAAAAATCGGACTCGGGGATGACTTCCGCGCGACTGTGGCGCGACCGAGGGCTGACCCAGAGGTCGGCCGGACGTCTTATAGAAGTCTGATTGCCGAGTCTGCCTCCAGTCATCTCAAATTGGAGATTGACTTTTTACCCTGTATTTTACCCGCCGGGTGACTCATGCCGACTTTGGGGTAACCTTGGGTCGACCCATCGTTTTTACTGAGAGTCAATGGCGCACACTACCCCCTTGCAGCATTCCCTGAGCCTGCCGATGTTTCGACAGTGGACCATAGACGCCAGGGCCAATCATGTTGGAAAAGAGTGTCAGAATAGTGGATGACTTCCCGTGGACCAGATGTCCAGAAATCCACTTTCTAGAGTCCAGATCATTCATTCTCCGACTGAAAGTGAGGGCTTTTGGCACGTTCAGACATTTGTGCCGAATGTGTGCCGGCCGAATTCCTAACCCTATCACACTGCTCGTCGAGCTATCGAGACCAAATCGAGACCGCCTTAGTTCACCCAGAACGACGATTCAAAGGCCAGAGTGAAACCAATTATGACACGGTATACCTCGAAGGGTACGTTTAGAGTCCATTTTCCAGATTTTTGTTCTGGAGAGGGGGTGCCCACCCCCTCTCCAGAAACAAAGTTTGACCTCGACCAGAAAGATGATGCCGACGGCGGAGTTCCTCGCTTGCCACTCGGCAGCCCGGCATATCCGTCTGGAAGACGATACCTCGTCTGGATTCTGGATATCTGGTCTACGGGAAGTCATCCAGTTACTTCAAAATTGAAACTGAATATCGAGTCCACGATGTCAATCAAGATCATGTGTCCATAGCACAGCCCTCCGGGCGGACCTGTTTCCCTAAAACACGTTTACCAATGCTAAGTCCGAGTCGGTGTCTTTGAATAGTGGATCGAAACTGTCTTGTAAATGCGAAGGTACCAGAGCGATTACTACAGTGACGAACATGATTAGTTACACCAGAAACGGGAAGCGGGGACTCGATGTGTAACTACGCCTACGGTGCATATATGCAAGAGGAAACTGCAGCCTGGCTGTCAATCGCTCGGTCTCATAACTGTACGTGTACACAGTGTGCCTGTGGAGAGATACGGTCCGGTATTCTGTGCCACCAAGTCTGACTTGAACACAATCTCTGCCAAATCCTACGACTATAACAGCTCTGTTGATGAAACCGGACGGAACTTCGGGTGGAGGATCGGCATCCGTGCCAGTTATGTAGTATCGACTGTGTAAATGGAGCCGCAGGGCGGTGGGCGGTGGCCGACCAGCCACTTCTGCGGGTTGCGGTTCGTATGCACCGAAGAAGTCGAGCTTCTCAATTGCCGACAAGATGCGGTCGGTCGCAAATGTGATCAGGTGGTTATATTCACCGTAAGGGAGATCCTGAGAGGTTGCGCCTCTGATACGGCTGGCTATATCATGGATGCTAACTTGGACGTCACTATGAGTTATTGTCAGATGAGGCGACGACTTGCCCGAGTCCGGGAAGGGGCCGGGTCGGGCCAGTGGAGGGACTGGTTCAATTTATGCATCAGTTTCGATGCTATGCGTACGGGGAGTAGGCGATCTTACTCGTTGATAACAATGCATGGCGCGTCGGTTCCGTGTGTGTTTGTTGCCTCGCAGAGTGTCAAAAAGGGGGCCCTTACATGATGTGAGCATCCAGAGCAGGTAGTTATTGAAGTGAGAACGTACGTATGAGTAATGGACGTAGTGGTCGCTATGTCGCCGTTCGGCAGTACAACGACATCCTCGGAGGGGTCGGCTTTATAGGCTATATCGAATATGCGATAGGCGTTGTCCAGCCATAGCTCGGGAAGCTGCCCTGTCCTGAACAAAGGTAACAATGACGGGGTAGACGCTTCTGTCATAGTGAACTTGATGGTTATGAAGGGTATGCAGAGGCCAGTGGAGATATATAAGGAGGAGGAAGCTGTCGCCTATACAGTATTTGTGGCTTGATGTTGGCGCAGATGTTGCGCAGGCACTGCGCACTGCGCAGCCTTGCGCAGCTCACCTGTCACAGAACGGACGTCGGTCCAGCCTCGGTGCCGAACGGACATAGCCTGCCGCCGGCATCGTGAACACAACTGCGTCGTACCTTCGTGGGCGTAGCGCGGGCCGCAGCAGGCCGCAGCTGGGCCGCCAGTGAGATCTTGAGAGCTGAGAAAGTGTGAGCCGAATCGGTGCGGACTGAGACAACTATCACCGCCCTGCGGGCACCTCCTAGTCTCTCGAAGTCGGCAAGCTTGGAAAGAGATACAGCACTTCGTTGCGTGACCTCGTAAGTGACTTTCGCGCGTCAAGTTGGTGTGTCGAATTGCCACAGCCTGCTGATCCAGTCCTGTGGTTGAAGTTCATCTTTTGCAGGAGATCGCATGTCTGTTACCTTCTCCGTCCCCTTTCCGTCGATCACTTCATTCAACGGCGATGCGTACGTAATGCCATGAAACGATATAAGAGAGCACAATCGGTATCGATGCCCATGCACAGAATAAACATCAATGAGAAATAAGATTGTCAACAGGCGTTATGGAAAGGCGACCAGGCTAGAAGTTCCGTGAGTCTGTTCGAATGTGATATCGCTCTTATGTTGATTGGTGCTAGCAGAGCGGCACAACTACGGCTGGATGCTTTTGGGTTCAAGCCCGTCAAACGGCGAAATGACCGAGAACATGGCAAGACAGGTAAGCACGTCGAGCATGAAGTTGCAGGTCCACCATGCCCACACTTTCACCTACAGACGAGGATTCACGGACAGGTGCTCAAGACGCCGCGTTGGCTACATTCTGTGACGGAGAGTTTAAATCGTGAGATTGAGATTCGTACTTGGATTTTGTCAGTGCTGATCATGCCGAGTCACAGACGCGTTCAGTCCATCCTACAATTAGAAGATGGGAATAGTTCGACATACTACATATCAAATGCGCCAGTCAAACTGCAGTGGAGGGGAGGATCCCTGGTGTCTCCTTGTTCTGGACAGACTGTGACGTTGTGGATCATCGGGCTTCTTCAGCGCGTCAAAATGGCGCATGTGGATGGTTCACCAGTCTCTCGAGTGACTGTGACTATTGAACCGGCGCGTTCCAGCGATCTTGCTGCTGCCCATATATTAACGAGGCGCCATTCACACGCCTTAGCTGGTACGTCCTCCCTGATTGACGTAGCAATTGCATGTCGTTCTGATAAACAACCTAGTGCATAATCATCTGGATGCAGGCGGCGATTTGCCTGACCTCACCATCGGTGCGTGGTCTATGGCGGACGTTGGCACCGGAAGTGGTGCAAAGGTACAACTGCTCACGTTACTGATCGGTCTGTTGCACCTCTAACCCATGGTCACAGCAGGTAGTCCCGTTCGAAGCCGTTTACGACGCGCGGAACGTGTACAGTACAAATAGGGCCGACATGCCCCAACTACGTGGCACGGACCTGAAGCCAGGAGACGTTGACCTGGTAGAAGCGACCGTGTCCCAGTCAATGATTACCGGAAACCAACTTGGACAACCGGTAACCTGGGTGGCCGTCTTAGAACTGGCTAGAGTACAGTTGTTGAAGCGTGACACTTGACTGCATTCTGTTCCAGCTAACAGGGGAGTTCGGATAGCAATACAGTGAAGGATTGCGGCGAGTTCTTGGTCTCTCGAGGTACAATGGCTACATTTGTTTCACGACATCCGTCATTTAGGTGAGCATCGCAGATGCATCAAATGAGTTGTGAGGTTCCACAGCCTAGCAGAACCAGGGAGTCGTCGTCTACGATATTTAGATTGTAAGCATTCAGACTGAGTAACGGGTACTGATGTCGGGCCCCTACTTGTTCTACTCAAATTGGACCTATTTATCTTATATTTGAGAGGATTGCATGGTTTCGCAGATGTGTCGCAGACGCGGCCACTGGCGGGGAGGGATAAAATGTGGTCACCGGAACAATTGGTAATTCAGAGTTATGGACTCGCTATCGCTGGACGTCTAGTGTCTCGCTGAAGAAGTAATGAACTGGTGAGATAAGAGAAAACAACGTCCAGGTCAGCTTCGTGCTGGCTCCTTATCGATCTGTGTAAACGGTGTAATAGTGAAGATGCGGCGAGATCAGCAGGAAGAGAGGGTGACCGAGTCGGAGATGACATTTCTGCCGTGTCGGCATCCGCCTTTCGTCCTGGAATATTCGCTGGGGTAGCTGAGCTTATTTCTTCCAGGGGTGATGGCTCGTTGTGAATGTAGGAGGTTCGGTATGGTTGCAAACCGAAACTAGCGCTCGACGGAAGAAGCTGACGTTGAGGGTGAGAAATACGCATAGCCGGACAAATGCAAGACTGACATAGATATGTATCGTCAACTCGGAGCGACGAGCGTCGTGCGTTAATATCGCGCAATAGAATTGAGGTCCGCGGGTGAAGTGTGCTGAATATAGAGTAAGACGAGCCGAGGCAGAAAATGCAAACATATGTGAACCTATATGTCGCGTTGTCATTCTAATAGGGAAGTAATGGAATTGAATCAGAAGGTAAATCGAAGTTGGTTGAAATGTAGAGGACAGGACTACGGGGGAATGGTGGACAGGACAATTTGTGGAAACAGAACGCCCGTATAAAACGCTGGCGTGGAACTCGGGAGAGTCATGAAAGTATGGAAAGGAGTACGCAACCGCCAGGGGTAAGCTAGGTGGCCTGGCGACAGCTTGTCGGCTATCACGAGTTTCGAGCGTTGCGACGAAAGGGGGTAGCTGTGAAGCTGCGGTGTTTGATCAATCATGGCGTGGTGTTAGTGAATCACGTACCCGATTCATTCAATGGCGGGAATGAGGAAGAGACAACGCCCGGGGTCGGCAGCTCTACACTTGCCTGCGCAATGAGCACCTCCGAATTTCCACGTCGGGTTGTACACGGGAAATAGCGCCACAGGATCCGTGGAAGGAACGGTGCTGAATTGTATACGAAGGCAACCAGCGTCGCTGAAATTCCGGAAGGTTTGGGGGCAGTGAAGAGGTGATTGGTTGTGAGTCGTGTGACGCACGCCGTTGCCAATATGTTGGAATTCGCGAAGGAAGAATCCGCGCCTCTCGTATTTGTCTATGCATACTTTGACGTGCGCGAGTGGTACGCGCGTGGGATTGAGTATGCCAATGTGATCGAAAGTGAGCCGTGGATAGGTGATGCATATTGCGTCCGCAGACATGTAGTTCGTGACAATCGTCCCCCAGAAATAAGTGAGGGGAAGGAGGGCTGAGTTCCGCGTGCATGTAATGACGTCGACCTTTCGAGATGAAGGAGTGCGTAAGGTCGTGACAGAGGCGATGGCTCCATTGCCGTATTCGCGGAAGATTTCCTTCGTGCGGTCTCGAGACGTCGACAGGTTCTCCACGATTACGAAGCCTTCCATCTCGACAAGATAGTCAACGACGGACGCTCCCGTGGTCAATGGACTGTACACGTCGAGGTCGGTTGCAGACCATCTGCGTCTAGTCCCTTGTAAGGCGTAGTGAAGCACGGTAGAGCCTGAAATAACCGATCTGCCCGTGTGTCAATCGCCAGTGGAGGGAAAAATATGTGCAATGTATACCTGGTGTCTCTCAATAGACCACGAAATGCTAGTGGGTTTTTAACATATCGTGTGAGCGTCGTGTTACAACCACTGTCCAGGTGGCGGTCGACGACGCGACGGATCCTTTTGCATGATCCCCGTAATCTTGAAAGCTCTGGCAGTGTTAACAGAGTGCATATGAGCAAAATGATGTCGTCTGGTATTTGGATAGGGAAGATCGTCATGGTTGAGCGTGGCGTCAGAAGGGAATGGGAAAATGCTGGATGCGTTTGTGGGCCTTAAAAGGGAGAAATAAACGCCGGGATGAGGTTTTGCGATGTCGTGGCCAGCTGTGGGCCAGTTCGCGGAGGAAAGGAAACTGCGCATGGCTGCGACAGAACAGGGTTGCCAGCCCTAGGACTCGCAATGAGGAATAGACCCTGAGCGTTTGTCTGGCTTTCGACGCCACCGAAACCGCACGCCGGCGTCAAAGCACACGTCCGGAGGACGTCATATGGGGATGTGTAGTCCGCTGCGGTTCGTGAACGTAGCGTGGTATGCAAACAGGTTTTGTTTACTCATTTGAGTCGCGGAAGGGAAGTCAAATGTGGATGAGGAAGACATGATCTAGCCTTCCCCGGTTGTTCCACGGCTTCCGGGAGGAAGGACACCACTCTACGATGTGTAACAGCGATACTACCTCGGTGTCTCCAGTTATACGTGGTGACAAGTGAGACCGGTGAGCAATGGCAGACTCAGCTGTTCCAGCGAGAAAGTTGTCTCATGGAAGAAACAGACAGATGTCAGACCGTCACGTGGCTCACCAAGACGATCTACCTCGTAACCAGTATCTGTCTGAACGTTGCGACATTGTGTGAAAGACGGGCATTCTGTCATCAGACAGACTGGCGGATCTGGGTTTTGAATTGGCGGGGAACAACAGAGGTCCATATCAGGATAGAGTCATGTGCCGCCGGAGCGGGCGGAACGCGCATCCCGCGCGGAGGGATGCGCGGGTTGGCGGGGCCGGGGCGCGGACGCGTCGACGCGCCTTACTGCAGTCGCGTCGCGTCTTCGTTGAGCGCATATACGCACCTGTCTCACTCACGATCATGCCTCCTCTGGAGACCGACACACTCAGGCATCTCTCAGAAGAGCACAGGTCTCGTGTACAACTCATATATGCCCTGCCGACACGTCTACGACGAGATTGCCTTCCTCTCCATCGTCTAGACAGAACGTTTACCGGTCCGGATCTACTTAACTTGGCCAAAACTTCTCAAGTTCAAGCCCCATAAAGATCTATACCAACGCTGAGTGATGTTCCAAGCGCGAGGGTAAATTTCTCGAGACTCGAGGCTCAAGGACGAATTCGGTGACGACTCGGGTCTATCCCGCTTTAGCGATTTGAAGTCGCTCCGAGCCAGTGCAAACAGTGGTCTACATTTATTGGCCCGAGTAGTTACGTGTGCAACGAGTGTGGAAGTGTAAGTGGGGAAAGAGAACGGAGTGCATGGTGAACATAAGGGAAGAGAAAGTGACTAACTTCATGAGGAATGGGAGTTTCTACGTAAGGATTCATTCTTCGCCACTACTACCGTCATTACTATCACTTTCTCCGCCATCGGAGAGTAAAGTTACACTCTGAAGATCGAAGCTTATCCGCTTTACTTCCTCCCTGTCTGGCTGGTTGTTGCTCGTCTTTGAGGTTTTGAAGCGCCCCACAATGACTTCTTGGATCACGATGTCTCCGGCTTTGAGAAATTCAGAGCCGATCGGAGGCATCTTAGTCCGATCCAACGAGAACTTTTTGCGAGCATCCAGCACATTCGGATATGGTAGCGCCTGAGGGTAGATCAGTATTATCGAACGAAATGCGACGGGAAGAACGTACAATCGATTCTTTGGTCCCTCTGACCCTCTTACTGCTAAAGGCGGAAGCGTGAACATCCGACAAGACGAACTCGGCGGCGGCTGTAAGCATGCCATAATAAGAGAGCGGTCTTTCGAGAACATCGAGTTACGAACCTTCCCGTGGTTCCGTGTGACGTCGGACAAGGGTCTGAAGGGCCGAAATCGCATCATAGTGTGAGGGGATCACGCGGATGGTGACCCTCTTTTGAGCTTTCCCATTGCCGTCATAAAACCAACAGGTCCTGATCTCCCCGACGACCCATATCTTGATAGGAGTCGGTGAGCCACGAGCACACAGATGGTTGTCGCGCCATACAAGCTTGGACGGTAAGTTGATCGGAGTATAGATATGTTCCTCTGCGTTGGAGTAGGTAAGAACCTGGTGTAGAGCCCTGGAGGTAACTGGCTTTAGAGACGGTGGTTTAAGATTGATTTGGACACGTACTTTATGAGTCTGGTCGGGCAATTCATTTTCTTGACATATTGCAATACATGTTCCAGTATTTTATCAGAGGCACTGGGTGTCTGTTCGCTTGGGTTGGTGACAGCGGCCACGGGATTGGACAACGACGTGGCAGGTTCACCGCCCGCGGAAGGGGGGACGGACACCGTGTTGTTCGTGGCGGTAGTGTCGGGTTGACTGCCCGCTGGTGGGGGATCGGACACCGTGCTGGTCGTGGCGGTAGTGATGGGTTGACTATCCGCGGGAGGGGGATCGGACACCGTGTTGGCCGGAATGGTGGTGATATTGCCGTCCAGGAGAGGAGACTTTGTGGATGCCGCAGTGCTACAGTTTATATTTGTTAAATAAATAATCGGCGCATTGTAGGAAGACTGACTTGTCGGTATTGAGGTTATCACGTTCGCTTCTCGAGGTGGTCTTCTTTGAACTGTCGGTACTCTATCAGGAACACAGTAGCGGAGTTCCTGGGGCTAGTAACTTACTTTTTAGTAGATTTGTCTGTGTCGTCCGTGTTGGATTGTCTATGAACAGGATGAGATTATGTGTGAAGAACGGTGAGATCGTATTACCGCGTCCGTTTCGCCTCGGGTGCACCCGTGGGTTCTGTGGTAGAAGTTCGCTTTGTAGGAGCCATGTGGGCAGAACTGAAATGCTGTGAGTGATCGTATTTGACGCGAGCGTTCTCCCACTATTTGTATGAAAAAATCGCGGGCCACGCGTGAGGAGGCTGGCGACTGCCTGAAGCGCATAGAAGACGACGAGAAGACCCAAGTAGGTTCGCGCGCAAGTGTTCGCCGTGCTCGTCAGCGGCATTCACATACCCGGTGTGCGGAAAGTGGCTGTCGATGACAAGTGTTTCATGTCACTGTTTCAACAGACTCAGCACAAGTGGAAGTTTCGAGAGAAAGAACGATTGCAACGTGGGGAGGGACACGTGTTGAAAGCATTGCCAGGGCGCGAATAAGGGTTTCCTCTCCTCTGCGCTCTTGTTTTCTGTGTTGAGAGCAGAAGGGGATAGCTTAAGGTTTGCGCTGCGCAGGTGGTACGTGGGACGCACAACAGGCCATTTGGCAGTTGTCGTGTCTTGCATTCACGCAGCTCGCTTTCAAGAGTGAGCACCGAATGAGGATATTTGTAAAAGGTGGATGAATTTAGTGTTGCAAAACGAGTATGCCTAAGTAGTCCGTCAACTTTGTATCTGATCGCCGTTCGCGATAGGACCATACTAGAGGAAAATGGTATCGGCTCTAGACGAACACGATTGAAGACTTCTCGACTTTGCTGATTAACCTAGAGAAGTGAGCTCTTCAAGTCTCTAGTTATCGAGAAGAAAGGCGTAGCGTACTCTTTAATAGCAGGCCATATCAAGAGATGGTCCTTAGCACGAATGTTGGTGAGTTTTCGGCCGTGGGCGGCGCGGCGAAAGACCAGGAATTCTCCGTGCCAGACGATTCTTAATTCTTGCTTGACGGAGTGGGATGGTCTGTAGCGAGTGCGATCCCGAGTGTAGTAGATAACGAAGTGGATGAAGCGACCGGGGGGCACTTTAACGGCATATCGAGCGGTGAGAGGATGGACGTTCTTGTCGAACCAGACATCTACTCGCGGGAAGCTTCGTCCGTTGTCTATGCTCTGGTGCGTGATGGGTATCGAGGAACATCGTGCGACCCCTTCCGGACGGACACCATACGCGCGGACGGTGCAATTCTGTCGGTTAGTAGGGATGAGATGTGACACGGAAGCAAAATGGTCGTTACCTTCGTGGCAACCATTTCGCGAGATAGAGATGTGCAACTGAAAAAGGTACGCTTGTTGAGATACTGCCGATTGTCGTCAGAGGGAATGAAGCAGTGGATGACGGAAACAAGCCAGGAGGGAGAGAGGTACATACTAAGTGATCGATGTGTCTTGTTCCTTGGGTGGACGCGTTGATCTGTTGAAACACAGAATGTGAAGCGGTCTGTGGTCACGGTGCAATAAAGCAATCATGAGGTTGGGTGTGTGTGGAAACAGGAACCGACTTACCATGTGAATTACAAACAGGCATGATAGACGGAGAAATCAAGGCGATGGTCGTGACGAAGCGGGAAGCTAGGGAGCGGGATGATCAATGGACGGAATCCTGTAATTGTGTTCCAAGGAGAAAGTGCTTCAGCGTAAATCAGTCCAAAAAGATACACGGGATCACCGTCGGTCCTCTCGGTACGTCGTTGCTCACCTATCTTCAGTGCGCAGCCGCAGCATATATTATCCCCGGAAGAACTGCGCACGCCTGAACGCCAGAAACAGCTTCACGACGTGGCAAACCACAATGAACAATTGAATGTCGGCGGCTCGGGCATTGTAGACTACACGTTTTGAACTAAGTCAGGTACGCGTCTAAGTGAAACGACGGCGGAAGAACGACATACCGCCACTGGGGAGTCGGCGAAGTGCCCTATGGAGGCGGGTGAGGAGCGGCGGCTGAAACAGAGGGAAACTGCGGTGAGTGATTGAAATCTCCAGTACGACGCAGCGCGAATGCACCGGATGGACATGCAGACGGGGATGGTGACTGCGAAGGATGGACGGGAATGAATGACTGGCTGCTGAACCGACTGGCGAGCATTGGCGGTGGCACTGGCAGTTGACTTGCTTGATGTACTGAGAGAATGAAGGCAGGCGCAGGGCGATAACCTGTAGCAAAATGGGAAGCCATCGGTACAGTCACGATAGTACCAGTGAGAGAGGTCGGCAGGATGTAAGCAGTGAGGCGCATGCGTGGACAATCGAGAGTCGGAGGTCGGCGGCCCGCCAAGGTACGTCGAATTGTCGGGAAATCCGCAATGGCCGCTTGGACGTCGCGCAAGACACTAGTTGATCGTGCAGCGAACGCTCGTCGAGGATTGGAAGAATCTGGTGTTCGGGACCCTACCTGAATGTCCCTGAAGGAGGGGAAAGCAGCTAGTGAGGCAGGGTCGCTCCGCGGACACAAGTGAGTCATGTAGCCCTATTTTGTCCCTGCGACGCTCGTTGAATCATTCTATCGTCCCACTCTTTTTTATCCAGTCTCCACATAACACGACAGACTGTGTTTGGCATGGAAAGCTGGATAGGATTAACTTCGTCCTTGTGGTCGCGATCGCTGCCCATTGACGCGTCCGGCCAGCTCGGACATGTCTGGCCGCAGACGCCCGGACGCGAAGTTGTTGGGTCAGGCTCGAACATAGTCGTTCAGTGCACGCAAATTGTCCATTTGAAGGCCTCGTGAACGCCGGATCAGTTGCGGAAAAGGGCAGCGGTGGTTAGAGCAGGACAAGGCGGGCCGCATCAGTCAGTGATCCAACAAGCTCCCCGAGTGGTCGTCCACTGAACGCGCGCGAGCTCAACCTCTGATCAGGAAATCAAGGGACACATTCCAGAGACGTGAAATGTAACAGAAGTGTCGGTTTCGCCACTCCCATCTCGGGAATAAACTAGCCGGGACGACGAGGGGAAGCAATGGCAGCGCAAAAGGACCGACAAGGAAGGCGATTGCGGAGGTGTCGAATCTTCCCCCGGGACTCCGACGAAAACATCTGATCATCAGAGTTTTGCGGAGTCTGGAGAGCCGGAGAGACAAACGGATAACCGGTAAGCTTCCGCTCAGCGTGAACGGATTGTACTCACGGCTGTCACTTGACCGAAGGATAGTCGGCTGCTGTCCCTCGTGTGCTCATCGGGCGCAGGTCATCTCGGTCCTTTCCTGTTCGGACAGCAGGGCAAACCGTCGTATAGACGAACGGCGAAGGTGACGGCTACCGGTCTCTCCCTGGACCCTTGCCGATCGAAAGGCGATCCAGGCATCCGCGAAAGATGCTCGGAAAGACCGTTGTTGGAGGAACGGAAGGATGGATCCGAGGTGTGAGAGGTACGTCGTCAATGTGTTATGCGTCGTCCCGATGCCAGTCGCAGACCCGAGTCCTGCGTGTGTTGCCCTGTAAGAAGCAGCGCTGCGCTTTACGCGGCAGGGGAAGTGAGACATCCGCTCGCCGTCGAGGCCAGAATGCGTAGGATCGTTTGGTCTGTCCTGGTCGGGGGGTTGTCTAATTAAAAGCACCAGTCACGTCTCGGTTGTGATGAGCGGCGTCCATCGACATCGTTGTCGGGCTGGGATGTGCATGGGTTATGCGGATGGCGCGAGAGCGCCATCGGCGCATCCTCTTCTCTCTCCTGGGATTCGTAGAGGCGACCGTGCAGATTAACACCGTCCTGTCATTTCCGAACTGACACGGCCGTGTAGATGATTCGCGACCAGCTGAGCTGAAGATGGCGGGGCATTTCGCCTGGGGGTTTGTTCTGGTCGAAGGGAACGGGGGCTTCCCAGCTGTCCTTCGGAAATCGGTGCTGGCCTGTATTGAAGATCGACGTTGTCGTCCTCGTCGATGGATCAACGTGCATTCCTCGCCCGTGTGAGTGATTCGGGAGGGAGGTGTGCCCGGTTCGCGAGTATGTTCGTGTTCGGGACGTGGTCTAGCCGTCGTACCCAGACTGGACGCTCATACGCACAGGTCCGAGGTTACGATAGGTCGTGGTCCTCGGCGGCACGTGTCCCCCAATGCGCGGTTCCGCCACTGACCATCCAATTTCTTCACTATAAATCCCCTACTATCGACGAACCACATCCGCTTCCCTTGCGTGGCTTTCAAGGCTCTTCTTCTTTCATCCAGGCGACCACATCACTGGCACCATCAGAGCCCCATCGCTTTCCCTGATCCTGAAAAGAGTGGATGGTTCTACTGAGTCTTCGACCTAACGACGAGGACATGCTCGACGACTCCTCGGACGCTACAAATACTGGGTGGACAACAGATGAAGATAGGCTACTAAGTGATACAATTCCCCACTTTTTCCCTTCGTTTGAAGATCAATTCCGAACGGCAAGCGAAACACAACGGCCAGGGAACAGCTTCCAGTTGGAATTCGACAGTCGTCGTGAATGTCTCCCAGTAAGTTATCATGAACGGCCTCTCCCACCATGTCTTCATGAGTTCTGTAGGACGCAAGATGGCCACTGTACGATACACATGGAACGTCGACTTGGCGAGAAAATTCGACGAGTTCGACCGCCACGTGGATGCGGCAGAGCAACGGCGCACTCCTTGGGAATAAAGTGGAAACGGTCGGAGCAGTCATTCGCGGTGGTGAGTGATTTTGCCGTTCATGTTTAATGTTCAAGGTTCTATTATATGACACCTTCCTTGACAGGATATCCACATGCGACACTGTATGATGTGCAGCTGCCGGAGCACACGTTAACGAGTCAAGGGCATCATGGCAATGATCTTCGGAACGGTACCATACGCGACCCTCTCCCCACTCTCAATCCGTTACTCTCCTCAGCAGACGTTCACTATGGCGATGTCACGAAGGAAAAGTCCTTTCAGGCTGGTTTGGGGTCCATTGGAACGCAAATGGTGAGTACTTCCGCCTGCTGCTTCTTTCGAGACCGTTTGGGCCATTCGACTGTTGTGTCTGACGTGCCGTATCAAGTCCATCGGGAATGCCGGTCGCTGGGTTTTCCCTGAGAACGACTTCATTTCACCCTCAAAAGATCCGGCGCGGAACCCGGTAAACACAGAATTCAACTTAAGGAATGACATCTCGGTGCACAAAATCACCCCTACGTTTAAATGCGATCCTCCTTACCCAACCGGTCCTTGCATACCGACCATAGACGGTGTTCATCAGGAGATGATCGTTCGCTGGCTAGATACGAACATCCAGCCCTACGAAGTGGAGAACTACTGTTACAAGATACCACAGTCCGGCGTAGAAAAAAGAGGGAAGGCCTTGGTAGCCGGTAAAGTACGAAATGCCCTACTTTGGGGTCCATTGGCACATCGCGGACAGCATTTACAAGCCGGGGACGTGTGGGTCAAAACGAGTCAGCCACCGACGGTTTCTGTGTCTCAGGGCGAAGGGGTTTGGGTCGAATGGCTGGGTAACGACCACGCGGAAGATGTGAAGCATCCGCTTCTACCAGATAGGCGGCTCTGGTTCTCCTTCAACGGCGAGTTCGGTTGGATAAAGGACTCGTGCCTTGTCACGAAACGATCCCTGTGGAGAAGGACGCTCCAAGGCAGCGGGGAGTATATGCATAGACATGGACGGGTAGACCACACAGGCCGTCCCGTACAACTGACGGTGGAGGACGTCGTATCAATCATGGATATTGCACGCGTTGACCGCCGCGTCCAAGTCAAGAACAGGACCGCGAGACTCCGATTCGCTTGCAACCGGTGTCGACAGTCCAAGGTCAGGTGCGTCCCAGAGTCGCCGGCCACACTGGATAAATGCGCTCGATGTTGGCGCCTCAAGACCTCATGCGAGTACGATCGAGTTTCGGGTCAGGAGAGTTTGGGGCGAGAACGGCGGAGGGTGAGCACGAAGACATGACCTTGGTGTCGTTGTTGGATTGAAAATTAGGTAGTTAAGACATGCATTTAGTCGCGATAGACTTTATGAGAGTTTCGCTGATATTTCTGACCGATAAGACATAAAGACGAGCAAGAAATGGATCTGTGCGACGGGCGGACTACACCGGAGACTTGTATAATCGTGAGCTTAGCTGCAAAAACAAAAACCCCCGATGAGGAGACAGGGAATTATGGAAAAGCTTACTATAGTCAAGTTGTAGTCGAGTACGTCGACTCACAAGGCGCTTGGTGTTAGGGAGGGTCTGAAAGTCAAAGGCCATTCCTCACAGACTTCGCACGTTTTCTCCCACAAGCCTCAGCGTGCCTATGCCGACAACGTCGACGCCTCCACAGCTCGAACAGCAATCGTAGTGTTGACTCCCTCACGCTGAGGCTATTATACAGACTTAGCGGCGTCCCTCTCATGAGAACTAGTGCTCTGCTAGGCGTCCGGGTGAACGGAACCGGCGGCCTCCGGCGGCCCAGAACTTGCGTGGGAGTCTCTACCACCTGCCGGAGATCATGTCATCCACTGGGAGATGAGTTCGCGAACCGTTCACCGAACTGCCCTTATTTAGTAACCCACGAATAAGGCTTCTTTGTACACCTCCAAATACAGTATTTCTGTCACACGTCGCGTCGATAACACTCCACTATCCCGCTCTTTCCCCGCCCTTCGCGAACCCTCCCTCAGCTCCCCCATTAGGTGCTGACACTTGATGCATAATTGAGCTACGGCTTGCCACTGTACAGTTCCACGCTCCCCAGCTTGCTAGGAATGCAGCCACCGTCGCGCGGAGCGTTACATGACCAGGCATTGACCGGCTATCTGTTGAAAGCAACAAGAAGTACAGTCCGGAAGCAGAGCTTCAGAGAGGAGAAACAGCGCTGACGCGTCAAGGCGCGTCAACCCTATGCCTGGGTTTGTCGAATGAGCGCAGCTCGGCGAACGGCCCGCGGACAGTTCGCGGACACTTCTCCCAGTGGATGACACAGTCTGACCTGGCGTCATTCGACATAACGTGATTCTGGGCAGGGACAGGGCCGATGCATACAGCGAAATTCAAAACGGGATGAGATTTCCCACCAAGCTTGGCGAGGAGCAATAGTTGCTTGGTTGGACGCTATTACCCTCTTGTGCACATACCGAGTAATATGACACGCGAGCAGTTGCTCCGTACAGCACATGTACACGGTGCCCGAAAGTCCCGACAGGCTAGTCATCGGTCACCGATTAGCGCAGCGAAAAGGAACGTGGAACCGATTGCCCAATTACCATATTGGCTGCACCAATGATACATTACCCAAAATCATCCGATGGATTCGGATTTGTCGTAGCGGATCTTGTCTTGGCACTTCAATACTGCGATTTGCATCAGGCCACATATCCGACGGTTCGATCAGACCTGCTTAATTGTTAAGTCACGGAGGGCGGCATATCCGGTACCTGGAACTTCTGTGGATCGCGTGCCGTATCTCTTGCAGCCAAGAAACGTTCGCGGTCTTCCTGTTGATCAATGACGACAGAAAGATTACTCCAGAATGGAACGTGGTGTACGCGGATTTTGAGATCCAGAGCCAAGTTACAGGCCGGCGTATTCAGAAAGCTCTGGTTTATGCGTGTTCCTGTGGCATTGAAGGCCGGAGACCGATTTTAGTACAACATACACAATGGTGGGGTGCTCCGACATATTGCAGAACGTGATTGCGCCGATATAACGGCACATTCACTTCAAAGTCTTCTCAAATGCGAAGAATTCTCAGGTCCGAGCAACGCCGATTTTCTGCTAGCGCGATGGGGGAACCGCGTTTACTTAAACTGCATGCGCAGTTCGCCTGCTACATACGACCAGCCGTACGGTCCCGGGAGCCGCTCGGAATAATGTATGACACATTGTAGACGGTGATGTTGGTGGCTGGGGAGAACCGAGACCGCAGCAACAACTCGGGACACTATCCGTCGATGGAAAGCTGAATGACAGGCTGAAGGCCGCTTCTGCACATCACCAGCGTCTACAAGCTGAATTTTGGCATGACTGAGTCTTTCTACCACTAGGGTGTGAGTCTCTAAATCCGAAGTCTCATGATATTGTCAGGTCATTTCGGCCGTTGCGCAGCGCAGGTACACATTCAATCGAAGACGATGCCTCCCGAGGACCCACCATGGCCAGTGGTGTCCGTGTCCAATGCCTGGCTAACCACTTCTACACCCATAACCTAGTCCAGTAGACACGTCAACATCTGTCATATGAGACGCAAAGTTGGGTGCGAACCTGAGGCACATCTTCCGCCCTGCACATCTGCACGATGGTAATTGGTGCTAGGAAGACTTTGATGGTCGGTACGTTGTACTCGGTGTGGACACTTGCGATGTCGATCCTCGCGGTTACGTCGACGAAGTCGCCCGGACCTAGGATATGGTAGCTGCACCGCTGCACTCCTCCGTCTGCAGTTTTCTTGCCGAAGGAAATCTTGCTAGTGACTCGCCAATTCTGGGAAACGGCTGCTGCTTCTCCAGTCGGATCGTCCAGTGGCGTCAAGACGGAAGGTGGTGCATTAGGTCCGTCACGAATCTATGTAATGGACGTCGCAGAAATGAGAGATTATGACCGATAGAAAGACACACCTTCGTGAACACCCTCCTTTGAAAAGAGAGGAAATTATCCGTTCCCGCGGAGGTTCGGACAGCTGTGTCCGCATCTTGTCCGCTTAGAATCTCTCGGAAGACAAACTTCTTGATGTTTTCTATACAAGCAACTTGATGTACCATCTGCGTGACAAAAGGCCCGCACCCTAGTTCCATAAATTGGACTGCTCTATGGGCCGATCTGCCATCCCTGTTAAGATACCGACTCGATGAGCATGCCTAACAGTCACTCACAGGTAGATTTGCTCACCCATGCCAATTTCCAAACGTCTTCAAGTTGTGCTGTCCAAGAAAGCCCTGGAATCTGATAGTTATCTCAGTTCCTCCCACGTGTGCGCCTGTCGCGGCTGCGGTGTAACCAGGGTGGTGCAGAAACATGAAGCGACGGCCAAAGTCGTTGGTGGTACGCGCCAAGTGGTGCACATACGCCCACTCGCACAACTCCTCGAAAGTTGGAGGGACGGTCTCATGGAACATCATCGCTAGGAATTCTTTCTTGTCCTGAGCGAGCCTGCCGACCGCGTCTGGCCACGCGTCGCGAATAAGGTGATCTCCTAAGATACCTGTCGAGCAATGAACAATCGTCGCAATACGGGAGAAAAGGAACTCACTCTGTATAAAGGACATGTTTCTCTGCATGTTACTGAACGATGATATCGCTTATAAGCCATCGAGTACGGGACGTGTGCCAGTGGACAGAGAGTGTAGCGGATACCTCCGAAGGCAGAGGCCAGTCGCGTGCGCCACCTGCTGTCTGATTAGCGCCTATCGCTTGCAATCAACTCGAGGGCTCTACCTCCACTCGTCAGACCTCAGGCGTTACGGCTGCTAAGATCTGGTATGCTCTCTTTCCAGGCCATCCACTCGTACCTGCTGCGATGCAGCTGCAACCTGTTTCAGATAAAGCCGCTGGTTTGCCAAATGTTGAACACGACACAAGCATCACGAGAAATCTCGCCAGTGACAAGCTGGACTCGGTCGTAAATGTCGAATGTTACGAAGTACTTGTCCACAAGAATATGAAGTTCGTGTCTACGAGAGGCATTTGAGGAGGTAGAAGTCAAATGTTGTACGACTAGGTGGTCTTTGGTGCAGTCTGTGGTAAGCGCTTTCAGTGCCGTTTGCCCTGCCGTACTTCTTGCCACGCCGACGCAGATTTACCTTAATCTCCGGTCAATATACCAAGCACACGGAATACATCGCATTCGTATGCCCAAGGTTAGTGGTGCGGAAGCTCTGCGTTGGCATCTGAATTTGACACACATAATGTGCAGCTACTCCAGAGCAGGGCATACTGCTTCGTACCCATCACCGTCGATATGTGCGCGTTTAACGTGTTCTCCGACCGCACGGGTAACGTCGTCACACGGCTCGGGTACGGTGTCACTAGCAGAGAACCGCGTGGCCGCTCGTTATTCCGCTAGAAAGCACATCGGCGACGCGGATTTATTCTCAAACACCTCGTGTCTGTAATCTGTACTACTTCGCGAATCCAATTGTCGCCAAGCAAGCATCCGCTTCAATACTAGTGCGTTCTAAATTTACAAATATTCTTTCTACATAGCATGCCGTCGGCAACAATAAACGCGTGGACGGCTGATGATATCGTCATTCCCACTGTGATATTCTGGTCGCCCCGTTTTCGTCGGCGCCTTTGCACCAGGGACCATCGCGGAGGTAACGCTGCCGATAACCGGTAGGAGTGACCCTAAACGTGCTGTCCGTGTTCAGAGGTTCTCCGGGAACATGACGATAGGTCAGGTCACCTGTAATTTACTGTGGCCCAATCTGACCGTTGTACGATCAGCACAATATCTTTTTTCGCTATTTCAAACGTGCGACGGTGCGGGCCGATATTCAATTTACACAAAACTAGATAAACTTACGAATGAACGTGTCTAGGAACCAGCGTTGGACCGTGAAAACAATATATTTCAAAATTCCAAGATATTTTGGCTCGTATCGTCCGGGGTCAACCTCTCGCGTATTTAAAGAGAGCAATTGGGCTGCTCAAGACCGTGCATACCAGCACGTTTCACGTCTTCTGCACTCTTCAGCGAACCATCGGCCACCTGAAATGGCTTACGACCTTGCGGACATAGCAGAGGCACAGAACGCCAGACGTCGTGTCCGTTTTTGGTAGGGTTTGCTTGTACAGCGTATCATTCGCGGAGCCCTGACACTACCTCTTTAGCGCAGAAGTTCATTACGAGCGAGATCCTGGGCACTTCCTCGCCAGTGAATTGTCCGTCTTGACAAGGTATGAGGAGCCTCTATCTAGATCACTTGTGTGTTTTGACCCTTGAAACCGCCACTCAGGAGCATCCAACTGGCGAGTACGCAAGTCAACAAAGACAGAGATTATTATGCGGTCACCGCGCGTCCAGAGTCCGTCTGGTGTTATGTGCCGAAGATGAGGTCAACCTGGCCAAAGGTCACGGAGTCTCTGGGTTGTTGGCCTTACAGACGACCTATGACGCTGACGCTAGTCGGCCGTGTGGTAGCTGCATCCTTCAAGGACGACGTTGGCTTACCCACGCCTCATGTCTGTTCCACGTTTGCTCCTTTGTACGAAGCCGACCGCATCGCTCTGTACGGTGTACTTGATCTCTACTCGGATTTGCCAGAAGGTGCGTATCTCCTGTCTATCCAGCAGTCGTCCATGCTCAGGATCGATTTAGCTTATTTCCCGTTTATGTCAATGACGTCCGACATCCGCGTCGATCGTTACCTGCCAGAAGATTCATTCCATCAGTCTGCGTCGGTGCGTAGTATTCTGGCTCTTTCTGTACACTTACTGATTGAAGGACAAAGTTCGTACCATTTGAAGCCATCTATGACGGCCGCGCAGGTTACCTCCCGCCTGGTTCCTCCCGCGAGATGCCAATCTTGCCCACACAGTATCTTTTACCCAATGACATTGCGGTGTACGCCGTTACCGTTGACCGCTATTGGCTACCTCAAACGGACGGAGCTTGGAGGTGGACTGCGCGGTTGAAGTTGGAATCCATCACCCTTCTCGGCCACGCGGCGGAGATCTCAATGCTTAGTACAGAGGACACCTAGTACTTAACAGCTTGATTGGAACGCCCAAGTTTATCTTAATTTTGTCGCTTTATCACTTGCTCGGGCACAGCTATCACTTTAAACCCTGTACCAACTGCACACCTTCTGTGCTTTCAAATTGATTACTTCGCCAGTCCAATTTGTAGCTCGGAATCACAGTCACGCAGGAGGAAGATCAGGAGTCAGTAGTCCATTCCGACAAATATTTGTGGTACGATGGAACAAAACCACATATAGCATATATTTACCATACAAATTCTTCAATGTACGGCGCGACTTCTTTACTGAAGCCCTCGCTCCCCGTTTATGAGTCTTCCCCGTTGCCGTTGTGGATACCGACAAGAAATTCCTCTTTTGACACACCCACTACATGGATCTCGACAATCTTCCGACACGCGGACGCATTTCGTTTTCCGACTGCGGCATGAATAGCATGCAGTCTCCGTAAGTGTGGCAATCGACGAATTGTGAGATGTCTCTGATTTGGATTGCCGCTTCCTTGATATCAATCGGCCCTGTCCAGAGTAAGCTGAAGACTCTGTCAAATACAGCTTGTCGCACTCACTGTGTTCGGCTTTCTATACCAAGGAAACGCTTCCGGGTCCTCGATTATGCTCATACTCGAAGAACACAGAGTGCCACCAGCAGCGGATGGACTTCCCTGGACTTCCGGGTTCAAACTGAATGATGCGACTCTTCCGTCCAGCATTTCGCACAAGCTGCAGCAACCCGTTGAATATCCACCTTTCTCACGTGAACATGGGCTGTCACTACGAGCAATTCAGCACTACCAATTATTGATAATCACGAAACATACCACTGAGGTGAACGATATGCGTCCAACGGCCATCCTTGCAAGATGCCTCTGATGTTTGGGTTGCAATCGAATGCGTCAGGGCATGCCATGATTGGTTGTGACAAATTGGACTGCATCAACGACTTTGATTTGCTTGGGAGCGGCGCCCAATATTGCGCAGACTCGGCTGATGCATGCTCGAAGCCGACATCAGGCTGCACCTGCGAGAAATTGCACGGGGGAAGCAGAAAACGCGACAGGTGCAGATCTGGATCGACGTCCCGGGACGTGCCAGAATAGAGATCTGCTCCGCTGCTTTCGAAAGCCATTGGTACAGGTGTCAAGACCGTTGCTCGCTGCTACAGCAACGTTAACTCCGGGAAATCCAATACGAGAGATCCTTACCGAATACGACGACCGACCACGCCCCATTGACATGTAGAATTCTTCTGTGCTCTCTTGAGAGTTGAGTCCCTGCGATAGATCGAGACTGGATGGAGTTTCGTTGCTCCAAGCCGCACCGTAAGGGCCGAATCCATGGCATGTTCGCTTCTCATGTCCGATATTGCTTCTCCAATCGCCAGACAGATCAAGAATATTGTGTCGTAGATTCAAGTATGTCGATCGCCCGTGACGGTGCATAGGATACCAACGACGCTTTGAGAAGATGCTGGCGGAGGAGGTCTCGTTGCCGGGGAGTCGAACGATGAATCGGACGCCTTATAAAGCATCGCCCCCACTACAATGCAATTGCCCCAGCGCGGAACCGCGCATTGGGGGACACGTGCCGCCGAGGACCACGACCTATCGTAACCTCGGACCTGTGCGTATGAGCGTCCAGTCTGGGTACGACGGCTAGACCACGTCCCGAACACGAACATACTCGCGAACCGGGCACACCTCCCTCCCGAATCACTCACACGGGCGAGGAATGCACGTTGATCCATCGACGAGGACGACAACGTCGATCTTCAATACAGGCCAGCACCGATTTCCGAAGGACAGCTGGGAAGCCCCCGTTCCCTTCGACCAGAACAAACCCCCAGGCGAAATGCCCCGCCATCTTCAGCTCAGCTGGTCGCGAATCATCTACACGGCCGTGTCAGTTCGGAAATGACAGGACGGTGTTAATCTGCACGGTCGCCTCTACGAATCCCAGGAGAGAGAAGAGGATGCGCCGATGGCGCTCTCGCGCCATCCGCATAACCCATGCACATCCCAGCCCGACAACGATGTCGATGGACGCCGCTCATCACAACCGAGACGTGACTGGTGCTTTTAATTAGACAACCCCCCGACCAGGACAGACCAAACGATCCTACGCATTCTGGCCTCGACGGCGAGCGGATGTCTCACTTCCCCTGCCGCGTAAAGCGCAGCGCTGCTTCTTACAGGGCAACACACGCAGGACTCGGGTCTGCGACTGGCATCGGGACGACGCATAACACATTGACGACGTACCTCTCACACCTCGGATCCATCCTTCCGTTCCTCCAACAACGGTCTTTCCGAGCATCTTTCGCGGATGCCTGGATCGCCTTTCGATCGGCAAGGGTCCAGGGAGAGACCGGTAGCCGTCACCTTCGCCGTTCGTCTATACGACGGTTTGCCCTGCTGTCCGAACAGGAAAGGACCGAGATGACCTGCGCCCGATGAGCACACGAGGGACAGCAGCCGACTATCCTTCGGTCAAGTGACAGCCGTGAGTACAATCCGTTCACGCTGAGCGGAAGCTTACCGGTTATCCGTTTGTCTCTCCGGCTCTCCAGACTCCGCAAAACTCTGATGATCAGATGTTTTCGTCGGAGTCCCGGGGGAAGATTCGACACCTCCGCAATCGCCTTCCTTGTCGGTCCTTTTGCGCTGCCATTGCTTCCCCTCGTCGTCCCGGCTAGTTTATTCCCGAGATGGGAGTGGCGAAACCGACACTTCTGTTACATTTCACGTCTCTGGAATGTGTCCCTTGATTTCCTGATCAGAGGTTGAGCTCGCGCGCGTTCAGTGGACGACCACTCGGGGAGCTTGTTGGATCACTGACTGATGCGGCCCGCCTTGTCCTGCTCTAACCACCGCTGCCCTTTTCCGCAACTGATCCGGCGTTCACGAGGCCTTCAAATGGACAATTTGCGTGCACTGAACGACTATGTTCGAGCCTGACCCAACAACTTCGCGTCCGGGCGTCTGCGGCCAGACATGTCCGAGCTGGCCGGACGCGTCAATGGGCAGCGATCGCGACCACAAGGACGAAGTTAATCCTATCCAGCTTTCCATGCCAAACACAGTCTGTCGTGTTATGTGGAGACTGGATAAAAAAGAGTGGGACGATAGAATGATTCAACGAGCGTCGCAGGGACAAAATAGGGCTACATGACTCACTTGTGTCCGCGGAGCGACCCTGCCTCACTAGCTGCTTTCCCCTCCTTCAGGGACATTCAGGTAGGGTCCCGAACACCAGATTCTTCCAATCCTCGACGAGCGTTCGCTGCACGATCAACTAGTGTCTTGCGCGACGTCCAAGCGGCCATTGCGGATTTCCCGACAATTCGACGTACCTTGGCGGGCCGCCGACCTCCGACTCTCGATTGTCCACGCATGCGCCTCACTGCTTACATCCTGCCGACCTCTCTCACTGGTACTATCGTGACTGTACCGATGGCTTCCCATTTTGCTACAGGTTATCGCCCTGCGCCTGCCTTCATTCTCTCAGTACATCAAGCAAGTCAACTGCCAGTGCCACCGCCAATGCTCGCCAGTCGGTTCAGCAGCCAGTCATTCATTCCCGTCCATCCTTCGCAGTCACCATCCCCGTCTGCATGTCCATCCGGTGCATTCGCGCTGCGTCGTACTGGAGATTTCAATCACTCACCGCAGTTTCCCTCTGTTTCAGCCGCCGCTCCTCACCCGCCTCCATAGGGCACTTCGCCGACTTCCCAGTGGCGGTATATCCCTAATGGGTTCGTGTACACAATTCAACTGCTCTCTACATCATATTCTCCAAAATTCATTGTCCCAGGTAACTCGACATCCACCACTGTTCGTCTATTCCCTTTCGGCAGACTGTCGTCGTTCGAGATCGTCATATCCTCAAACTGATCGGTGGTTCTGGTGAATTTGAGGAGATACATTACAGCGCTGCAGGGCCCGTCTTCCCGCTCTTCGGCTTCAGCGTGTAGGTGAAACTCGCGAATTCCTCCAGCGTGAACCTTCGCTGAAACGCCTTGCGAATGACTGGTATAACAGCACTTTCGTTGCGAAATCACTCTCTAGTCAAAGCATCCGAACATCTCCCACTTTAGCTATCACGGCGCAATGAATCCTTTTCTTGCTGCCTGCGAAGGTTCTCCGACCCGAGTCAGTGACACCCGCCTTCTCGCGTGCGTACATCCAATGTCGGCATTCTCCGACTACAACATGTAACCATCTGCAATCCAGGAAAATCCACGAACTTTCTCAGTTCGACCTGCGCAATACTGGTCTGATTTCTATTTCAAGACTCGCAGGGTGTGTGCCCAAGTTGACCGTTTCTGTTCTATGTTTCATTCCGAGCAGTTCATTAGGTCTTCTAGAAAAGACGCACCTTACTCAAGGTCGAGGAAAAGATTTGACCAACGGCGACGGTGACTTAACCGCAATTTCTCCAATGGATGTCGAATGGCGCTCCCATATGCACTCGCCCGGTGGTAACATTGTGGAGTTCCTCCAACAGTCTTCGGGACAATCACCCCTTCGTGTCTGGATGGTCGGCATTCTGCAAAATCACGACTTGAAACCACTCGAGGACAACGCCGGTTACGTGTTCACCACCATTCGCCCGTTCTATTCCGAAATTTTACAAGCGGCCCGTGCCATTTTATCCAATTGGACAGTGCCAGAAGACTGTGCGTCGTCCCGCGTCGAACGAAGATCCCCACTCATTCAATTTTCCGCAGTCGAGTTCTTTCAGTCGTTTCACTTCGGTGATGTGATACAAGCTTCCACGGACACGGGCGACCCTCGTAAGGACTTCGCCAAACTCTGCTTCATATTCAACGCTCACGGTTACTCTAGTAGTTCATTTCCCCTGGGCCCACGACGAACCATCTTTACTCCGTTGGATCAGATGCCACGTAAATCTGACCACTTCAGCTCTATCATCCCACATCTAATTCATAATCAGAGAGGCCGCCTCATTGACGGGCGCAGCATGGACGACCCACTCCAGTCTCAGGTGACACTTCCCGCCGGAGAATTTGAGAACGGCGATGTCATTCTTCAAGAGTGTATGATAAGGCGACATCGCCATTCCCGGCACAGTGTCACTTTCCCGTGGTTTGAGCTTCGATATGTTTACAAGTTGTCTTAGTTCTGCGCCAATATTGAATGCTACCACTGACATTTAGACTCTCTTTTCGACGTCTATGTCCTTTGAGCAAACTTTAAGGCCTGAGGAGGTGCTTACATATGTCAACGACGTCCAGACCGCTTCGAAAGATATGGTGATCGTGCATCCCTTTACACTTCCATGCTGCACCCGATATTAACAATCCTCCAAAGGACTCGGAAGGCAGCGGTAATGGTTGCCCTTCCCCAGCCAATGGCTGATTCCCTCCAAATTCAGTCTCAGGCGTCTTACCCCGGTCCCAGGCGCTATGCGAAGCCGCTGCTGGCGTTTACCGTTTCACTACATGGCGGCGCGCAATATCCGCTGGCGCTCGTGTTCCTTCTGATTCCTCCAAAAGGACCGCTACGCGATGCGGATCAATGTCATTTGTTCTTAGGTCTTTTTCGGCGGTAACAACGTGGGAGTACGCCTTTGTTCATGTAGTGCCGCCATGCCGATCGTCGTTACTAACCTGCTTTTCTTTTGTCAGACAAGATATAAGCGATCGTTAGGCCACGGTGCAATGCCATACTGCGATAGAATATATTCAGATGCAATCGTCAGCGGCCATATTCGGGCCTTTCCCACCGGATTTCGTCTTGCTAAATTGCCGGAGATTACGCAGCAGTAATGCTGCGGTCGCGGTATACGTCACTCGGTTGCAATACCTCCTACCGCATTTTCCGTCAGTTTTCAATAACTTTACCTCCATATATTTTCCACTCCTTGTCTGCTTTACCCAATTTAAAGCGTTACTCTGGAACTGATGAGTATCACCCACAGGCAACACATCTTCCCTACAATGTACACACGCATTTCGAACAGCCCAGTGGACGAGTTAGATGGCCTGATGTCTAGCATGGACCTCGGCAGTCGACGTATTCCGTTCAAGTCAGTCTATCATTGTTGTAGCTTCCAAGTTTGTACTTGCTAACGGCCATTTGACGACAGACGAGACGATCACTACCATCGTTCGCCTGGGCTTTTCTTCCCGATGGAAATGTGCGTGCTCGCGAGGTAGGTCAAATCCCACTACCTATTTTGCCGGTACTCCTTAATAAAGTGACATTTCACAGAAGTATCCGCGTCGCGAGTCGTCGTCGAGACCACATGAGAGGCTTTTTTGCGCCAACCTACGTCCCTCCTGCCCGGTGGTGCAGCGGAGGTGACGAAGAACTCGCTCGTCGTCGGTACCCGGACCTCTTAGGATTTTCACACCACGGCCACCAGCTTACGCTCACCACGGTTGCTGTGGTGGTTAGCACGACATTTGTGGACAGTGGCGGTCAACCATTACCCCATGTGTTTTCCACATTCAAGCCGCTGTACCACGATGACGCTCTCGCCATACACCAATTGCTAAACCATGCGTCGCGTTTACCGGACGGTAGGTAATCGTGTATGCTACATCAAAAGTGGAACTCATTGCTTTCACAGAATATGAATCCTTTCAATCTGTATCGCTCGCCCTTCGCGCCGATCGCCATCTTCCTGACGACACAGGTGATTTGTCTATTTCTGTACGTCATTCCATCCTTTCCTCTTTAAATCTTGTCTCACAAAATCACAGTTTGTCCCGTTCCCATCTGTTTTCGACGGACGGAGCGGCTATGACTTGAACGGCGACATGCCACGCATTTCCGCGAACCAGATTCTCCCCGATGACCTCGTCGTGTATGCGACTAAGATACAGCGGTTCTGGATTCCCCAAGGAGACGGCACTTGGAGGTGGACAGCGTCCCTGAAACTGGAATCTGTCACTTTATTGCAACACGCGACCGAGACAGATTCCCCACTGATGCCGACTGCCGTGTAGATACAGTATAATGTTTATCACACTCAAAATAAGTGACCCGTTGAAACCAGCTCCATTTTATGATGACATGACGTATTCTACCTAGTCTGCATTCTGACGCGGGGCTTGGTGCTAGGTCGGTCAAAACGGCGGCCTTCGAATTCCCAGTGGTGTCTGTGCGCCAGGCCCTTGTAGCGGAGTTTCAATCATTGTGGCTCCCCGACATACCCGAACGTGACCGTTCGCAGGAAGACCCACGTCCCTCGCATAGTGAGGTCTTTGAAACCCTCCAAAATAGTATCTTACAACCTCTGTTTACCTTCTGGGAGATCTGGAGAACTCTCGATGGGATGTTCCCTTTACCCTTCAACATCCACTGTGGTATGTGGACATGCATATAAGGGTTCCCGTCTTCGTGACACGTCCATTCGAATACGGCAGCAAAAGGGGCTCTGTTACATGTTTATTGAAAGGTATTTACGCGTCTTAAGGGTCTCTAAGACAGCTGGGGAATTGTTGAACGCGTGAAGACACGACACAGCGCGGTGCGACGCGTTGCGAAATTGAGGGCACGTGACCTACCGTTGATGGCCGAGAATTTTCTGGCCGACCTAGCGCTAAGACCCGCCCTATAGAACGCAGAAGTCAGATACAGATATCCGGAGCCTGCGCAAGTGCAAGGAAGTATATACTCTGCCTCGAGGAGACTAATGCTACCCTCCATCTAATAGAAGCAGAATCAGTATTGGTAACAGTCGGTATAGCATCCAAAATTGGCGATGTACGCCAGACTGTGCGGTACGACATGCAGAGTGCAGATCCGGACTGCAAGGCGTCTACATGACGGCGCAGTTCGCAAGGCCCTGGAATTGGAGTCGATAGCATTCTACGAGGACATGCTGGAACGAGGATGAGAGTCAGCTAGTCGTTAACTTACTTCGCACCGCACACGGGGAGCAGTACACACCGTGCCGCTCGCGTTCTACGACTGACCCGAAGACTCGATTGCCACTGTGCAATTTTTTTTCCGGTTTACGGCTCTATACAAGTGTGACGGAATGCATGAATGGCAGAAAGGATGTAGGCAAGAAGAAACAAACATGACCGGTTTCAATAACAGGACGTGATGTCTCTTTCTTTGTGGACGTTGTCAGATAGGAACACATCGCGGCCATGCGATCTGCAAACCCAATATCCCGTCGAGATACTGCCACAAGCACTCTGAGACTAATGCGTGTCAGATTGAAACCACACATGATCATGATGGTGCGAAGAGGAGACTCGGCCGTGTCCGGCCCGGTCGCGGGCCGCGAGTACGTGCCTTCCCCGGGTCGTCAGCTCCCATGACGGCCTCATACCAGGCCATACCGCCTGGCGGCTGGTCCTAGTTTATTGCTTTGACTTCAGGATAGAAGAAGTCCCTTCAATCTCACGGTATCATTACACACAAGAGATCGTCAAGGGAAAATCACTTATGGGGGAAGTAACATCGCTCGGCCAGTTTTTTCATCACGCGCAAAGAGTCTTGCCTACGGGATAAGGGAGCCATAGTAGTAAGCAACATTCTCTGTTTTACCTTCTAACTCAATAACAACGTTAATCCGACGGCTTCTGTTCCTCCAACGTGCGCAGCACCTATGAACTATTCCTAAGAATATGTTCTTCGAACACGCGAACGACGCACCCTTCGAAAATCCTTCGCCTCACATAACTTGATGACCCCAGTCGGGTAAAGTATAAGCTTAATGCGCGGTAAACCTGTGTCCGCCTCGGTCATCATCGTGCGGACAAAGCAGTGCACTTCGACGAAATCGCCGATGCCGATCATATTCGATTTCCCGTTGTATAGGCGTCCTTTCGGCGACAGCCCCCGAAAGACGAGCTTTCGCTCGTCCGCTGTGTCCTCCTCCAAGCTTTCCAGGCTGACTTCATCGGCCGAGCTGTTGAGTGCGGACCTTGTCATGCTTGACTCACATCCCTATGCACAGCACTATCAGTGGTTCTTCGATCACGCGGAATGGATCCGACACTCACAAGACGAAAGACTGGGCGTCGAAACAGTATACTGTTCTCCTTCGTAACTGTGTCGTTCCAGTCTTTCTTGGCTCGAGGACAAAGCGACTTTTTTCCCAGTTCACAGATGCTCTGCATCGCCCTCACTTGATACGAGAAGATGTCTGGAAATAGGCCACATCCCAACGCCAAGGATTGCGCCGCGCTGTATTGTTGTTCCTTTCCCCTATATATCTTCAGACGACTGAATACAGAAATCGACCAGAAATGTGGCTTACCCGTCCCAATCACCAGCACCGTCAAGGATCGCGCTTTCCACGAAACCTTGAATACGTAGACTGATTTCTTCAATACACCGACCCGGGAAGAGGTCGTAAGGCGACCGGCTCAAGAATGCGAAGACAAACGGCTTCCAGAGAAGTTCATGAGTCCGACGGTTATGGGTAAAGTATGCCCAAGACATGAGATCTTCAAGGTCCAGGGGACATCGTTCGTATGGCCTCGCTGAGATGCAGGAAAGTGGTTCAAAACCATACATTCCAAGCTTTCCAGGCCATAGTTCTCGGACGAACTTAAGTCCTGTGATAGCTGAAGGACAATCAATTAGCCCAGGAAACCGACGCGACCAAGAAAGACGAGGGTTCGAAGATACGCACCAGAAACATACGCCATACTTTGCGATCACGTTTAGTACTAAGTGCGGAAGATTTGTCTTAGAAGTGTTAACACTCGTCTTCTTTCCTTGCTCACTTTAAAGAATACACAGGTGATGAAACGGCTTGCGCAATAACTGCGCAAACACTTCTCCTTCTGCGTATACACCGACACATCATAGTTGGGCTACCTATTACCTTCGCAGGATCGCGGCACGGCGCTCATTGACGATGCTGGCAACCACTTGGGTGAAGGTATGGATCCTAGACCTCCAGCCGCTACACACGTTAATCCCATTGAGGACATAACCAAATACTTGGTGCGCAGCAGACGCCAGGCCACATCTTCGTGCCGCCCGTTGTGTGGATCCCTGCAACATGTCACAGATACACGCCCGACGTGATCTGCCGGTCGCATCATTTCGGAGTCATTTTCCCTTTTACACGTTGTCCGTTTCCCGTGCAAAACGCGTACCAATGATACGGCGAATTTATCACCCCGGTGTAATGTTCGATTCCCTCTGCTGTGGACCCCGTATATCTCTCAGCGTCTTTACAACATCGCTCGTACAGCTACCTGCTTACCGAAACAGCTTCAGCTTTATTCCCACTCTACAGCATTCCGTACTTTTCAGGTGGTTTGCGAAGCAAGGGTACACAAGGCTATATCTTCCGTGTCAATTCGGCGCTGAAATGACCCTGACCGGGCCTTCTAGATTTAAAGCATCTGTCCCTACGTTTGAGAAAGTCCTCTTAAGACCATTATTGTGAACATTTGTCGACTTAGTCGTTGCAAGCCGTACCGAGCGCTTCATTTTGGACCAGCAGAAGGGTGATCTAGACATCGTTCAGCGCCGATTCAACGGCTTCTTTTCAGTCATTCAGTACCTCAGTGTAGAGTTCAACGACTCAGCGAACTCGGCACCACACCCGCACTAATTATCCATCGTAGACTATAACATGGCGGTCTCTGTCAATGTGAACAATATACTTGCTCTTCGGGCGCAAGTCCTACGTTCCCATAACACTTCTACCGCCCATCTACTTTACAAGGGCGTGACGTCCTTTTTGCGGCCTGTCCCTGCGCGGTGCGCGATACCCACATCGGAGGCTCTTGGAGACACATATGTTGCATCGACGATCGGAGTCGGTCGACCGCCTCTCACATTTCAATTTACGTCGATGGCAGTAGTAGCACGCCTTCTCTACCGTTGGACCGTCTCGGCTCGACGTCGGCAGCTCGTTTTGCTGTTCTACTGCTAGTGCTGGTATATCTTCCACCGACCGCGGCCCCACATGTGACGACGAACCGGACGGGGAAGCCTCGTCGTATGAGGCGTTTGTCAAATGTTGCCAATTATCAGTGCGATTCTCTGCCGACGTCTTGATCGTCTCAGATAAGGCAGGCTGTAGGTCAAATACGTCAATGCCCACTATTACGGCTTACAGTATGACTCACTGTCCGTCTACTACCTGGCTTTGAGGACTTGCTTTCTGTCACGTTCGCGTTTGACTCTGGATGCAACCAGATGAGTTCGCCGACAAGCCAGAGGTCTCGTCTCACGTACCATGGCTATTAGCAGAGCTGGTGAGAAAATGCACAGGCTTCGCCTGAGACGGGCCGTATAGGTGATCCATACGTAACTGGGCCGCGGTACGTGGCGCAATGTCTTCAGACCAGACTGTGTCGCCTTCACTGTGTGCCCGGTGGAACTCCTGTGATCCCGTTATCATAGGTCAATAATGGAACTGCCCGTAGAAGCGTCCAAGAACTACTTACTGAACGAGAATTCACCGGCAACGAATTGACCGGCATATCTGCAGGCAGTGCCTCCCGCTCACATTGACCAGTCGACGACAAGTCTGTGTCTTCCACCATTGCAATCGGCTTCTCGTAGCAATTTTGGGACGGTTCCAAAGAAGGTGGCAGCCGTTTCGGTGACTGACCGGCAGGTTGAACAAATTGCAGCTCAGACATGCCCTCCTCCGTGGTTGTCTCTAGGCTATCAAGAACGTCGGACTGACGCGCAGGAAAAGACCAACGCGGCACGCACCAACCGAGCGAATTCGACGATGTATGAGGCGTAGACTTCAGAGACTCCTCCTCGCAGGACGTTTGTTCAATCGAGTCCGCTGTTCCACTGCTATTCACTGCTATTACCATCAGTAGGAAAATTTAAAAGGGGGTTACAATAGACACGAACCATTGTTTTCCACCGAATCGCTGGCCTCTTCACTTTGATTGTCCACCTCCCATGACAACGCTGACCACCACAGCATTCTACTGTTTCAGTCACTGGACAGAACGGCACAGAGACGGTTACTCACCGCTGTGAAATATTCCCATCAACTCATCGCAGTGAGACTCTACGTCCTCCACGCTCTTGAGGCCACGTGAAACGGAGATAGAGTAGGATAGAAATGAGCGGAGGCCGTCGGGTATCATGGTCGGTTCCAAGGGTAGTGCGGACCCGCTCTGATCATGGTTGAGGAGCAAGAAACATAACAGTACAGGCGTCGCTCACTAAATCAAATTGCCGAGTGGAATTGGAAGTGCCATGGGGCGTCCTGGGCTCCTGCATGTTCGTCGAACTGTATGAAGTATTGCGCTTGTTCAGATTGTCGTTGACACGGGCCAGCGCATGAGCGGCCAAGGAACCGTCCGAGGCTCTGGAGCGTGGAGTATTGCAGTCCTTTGGGCCAGGTGGTGGACGCCGAGTTTGTCTAGTCGTAGATGCTTGCATCTATGTCGGGCGATCTTGCATTTAAACAAACCAGAAAATGTGGAGAAGGGGATTGTGATGTGTGCTTGCCACGTCAAGGATTTAGGTTTACTTATAAAGCGGCGTTGCCACTGGATTCCAATATCCCCACCGCGTAAGAAAGCAAGGGAGACACGTGCCCGTGAGCACGACGTCCTATCATAACCTCGGACCTATGCGTATGAGCCGTCAATCTGGGGACCACGTCAAACGATCAACAATATCTGCACATACTCTCCAACTACGCTCACTTTCTTTCCATACCATCATTACTACCTTATGCAGCATTCGCAACCTCTTTTCGAGCCCAATAGACACGACCGTCTACCCCACTTGTTCATCCCTGTAAAACAACCCATCGGGGCCTGTCAGAAGTGTCGAGCGCAGAATTGTTTCGGAGAGAAAACTCTGACCAGTCAAATCGGGAACGGCCAATGGTCCCTGTTCGTCGCTTTCCTTTGGAAAGGGCATAGTGGCCTTGTTGCAATGGCCAGTAGTTTCCATTGCAGGGAAGGCGATATCCATTGAAGTCTTCCCGCCCCGGTGAGTCCACCTTCCAGAGCAACGAGCCTGTCCCATTCCTTGTCCCACACTTTATAACCAAAGGCCACCGTACTCCTCACCAAACCACTAATCAGCTTCCGCAGACACGGTGAATACGCAAGCAAAAAGCTGTCCACCTACTCACTCGCATCAATGGCACCGCTGCTGGATGCAGCGAAAGCACAGGCCTTTCGCGTAGCATTCAGGTCTGCAATGAACCTTTGCACGGTGTATAACGCAGTGACGACGTACCTCTTGCATCACCGATCTACACTATCATCTTGCTGACGACACTCTTTCTCAGCATCACTCGTAGATGCGCGGATTACCCCTCGACTGTCTAGGTGGACACCAGCAGCGGACATCGTCTTCGATTCTACATGGCTTGCGCCCCTCCTCCCCATCCCAGAGAGACAAGTCTGCCTCTACAAACTCGCGAGGGACAACAGTAAAACTGTTCGGCACATAAGTAACCATCGTGAGTACAATCTCTTCATGCTGAGTAGAATTTTACCGCTTCCCCGTCTTGCCTTTCCGGTTCTCGACATCCCGCAAACCTTTCATCATCGGAGATGTCGTTACAATTCTGGACGACGGCTTGACACCTCCGCCCTGGCTTTCACTGTTAGTACTCATACGGTGTCCCTATTTTCCCCGTCATCCAGTCGAGGTCTTCCTGCGATAAATAGCTATCGACATCTCCCGGCCGGACGTGTCCCTTGAACTCTTCGGATGTTTCCTGATCAGAGGTGAGTCTTTAGACGTTCGACTGATAACATCCGGTCAAGCGGCGTACTGACTTATGGCGCTCCTTGCCCTGCTGTACCCATCGCTCTCAGTATGAACATCTGCTGCATTGTTGGAATCGCTTTCAAATGGACAGTCTGCTTCAACGGAGCGATTATGTCCACGACTGAGTGTAAGATGTTGCAATCCGGGGCCTCGTCCTAGATATGTCCGACATGCCCATGCGCGTCAATGAGCGGCCGGAAATACAAAGGACGAGGTTGGGATACGTCAACTTTCCACGCTCAATGCTTCATGTTCTGTTATCTGAAGACTATATAGAAGGCAGTGCGATGATACACTAAACACCGCAGGGAGAAATAGGACGAGATGACTCACTTATGGCCGCCAAGCGATCCTTCCTAACCAGCTTCCTGAACGCCCCTCCTGGACCTTCAAGCTCGTTGATAGTATGTACCACATCGGTTTCTTCAGAATGTTGACGTTCGTCTGCTAGCTGCTCAGCTTGAGCATTGTGCGACCCGGCCTTTGTGGATTTCCCGACAATTCCACGGACCTGTGGCGGGCCGCTAACCTCCGACTCTGGTGTGTCCACGTAGTACTGTACATGCGCCTTGTCACTTGCAGTCTTCGATTTCCCGCCGAGTCGCTCTCTAATCCAGCCAACTTTTCTCATTGCTATAGTAATTGCGACGGACAGTTTTCCGCTGTTCTACATCCAACACAACTGGTCGTTCGGAATGCTCTGATCCGCCACATCGAAACGCTACTGTACTCGCCCTCCTCACGCAACCGCCACTTCCTCCCCTTTCCCCATCACCTATGAAAGCGAGGTTAGTCAAAGCCGTCAAAGTCACGTCAATTGTCTACTTACAAGAGACACGAATTCCTCTTTGCAGAGGCGGGTAACACGTACGATGGCCATCTTCACTTCCTTCTGGCCCTCATTGACCGTTGCGGTGTCGTTGACGACAACCACCGCCGCGACTTCAACGAAGTCTCCAGGGCGCAACTCCTCCTGGGGCAATTTCCAAGACCGACCTATGTAATCTCGACGGAAGACCGGCAGAGACCCAACCCTCGACCCGGTTCCTCTTTCAATCTGCTGAGACGTGAGTTAGCCATACTCGTTTGTTGCATGGCATTCATCGTGCCGGAAAACTCACCATGACTCGTACAGCTCCGGAAGAATCGATCACATTCTGTGTAATCTCCGACGAACTGTTCCTAAGGTAGCTTTCCACCAGCCTTACAACTCGAGCAAGGCATTCTGTCTGCTCGTTGAAGACATCGGAAAAGCGTCCACCAACGAGTTGTATGTATGGCTCTCCATGCTCAGCTGTGGATGCGTTTCTTGAAACACGGTTATTCACTTGGAAATGCACGGTGCGGAGCTACTAACCTTGTCTTATCCAGAACGTGCGGCCCTAGGTGGAGATCTCCCAGAAATCCATTCAAACGAAATACCACTTCGTGCCCATTCCCGTTCCGGTGGCCTGCGAAGACGTCGACGTCGTAGACCAACACATGCACAGCAGCACGTCCACGAGTTTGCAATTCCACTGAGCACCAGTTCGACAGTTCAGTAGGCGAACTTGGACAGCGTTGCCACGGCGCGGGCTCGGCATTCGGAGGCCATACCCTCTTCGCTACTTGCCCCGGCCATCTGTTGCGAATGATGTCAACACCGTCCGCTGCTGTGGAAATCTCAGGTGAACATCGCGAGTATCGAAGCTATCATGGTAAACTTGCTTACTCGATAAAAATGCCATGGATGTAAAGATGTGAGAAACTGGTATACAACATCCCTTCGTCGGTGTACTATATTTATAGCTTTTTCTACAGATCAGACCCTGTCAGCCAATATGAAGAGACATCTTGTGGTGGCGTCATCCTTCCAATTCCTCCTTGATTGTTCCAGCGATTCAACATTGACCGATGACTTTCCACCGCGACTGCCAGCGCTAGCACTAAATCCGATGCAGTGTCGCGCCTCAACACTGCCCCCCCGCAGCCGCGGTTTAGGCCTTTCCATCGGCAGTGCGACAAGACGACGACTAGGCGAGTACTGAGAAATGTTCCTAAACACTCCGCAGTTGCTTATCATTTCTGAGCGCTATCATTCCGCGGGCCTACAATACGTTGTTTCTTCATGCATTGAACCACATGTCCGTGTGTGCGTTATGCGAAACGCGTCAGAGGTGTCCACAGCAGATTCGATCGGACTAGAAAGTACGGTTTCGTCCGCATTTATCAATCGCGTAGCTGTTTTCACGCGACCTGGAATACGATCTTACCATGCTGTGCAACGGTCCGTATACTAATCATGGGCTAATCTATGTCCATACACCACGACGCGGTTCATGACCACTGAGTTCCCATTACCACAACCATCGGACAGTCTACCACCAACCCAACTCATCCCGGGTCCGCATGTGTAGGTTCACAATTGCCCTGTCGACAACTGCTGCCGCGTCATAATAATACCCCAGCATGCTGTACGCCTTCCACTGACAATAATATCTATCGTTGATATTTCAGAAACAGCCGAACAGCGCAAAAATATTAACGCACATTTTCCAATAATTAGGCAGCAGGTATTCGCCCACTCGTCCGTCGACCAGAGCTTGCCTGGCGTCCCGTCTCCCACTTCCAGCAAGCAGAGTAATAGCCCGATTTGCCAAGAAGACTGGTAACAACTTTCTCGCGACTTCTTTCTCGATGTCGTCCAGCTTCAACTTCACAGCTTTCCCAATGTAACGAATGGCTTTCGTATAAGCGACTAACGCTCGACGGCGATCACCCATCCCGTGTGCTTCATTGCCCGCGGTGTTCTCCGTTATTCCACCTTGTACGAAAGACCTGAACCTGTCTCCATCGGTCTCACCGAAGAGCAACTGCGCCAGACCAGGTGGTTCGAGATGCCAGGCAAACGGAGCCGGAAGACTGTTGAGGAAAGGTCGTAATGTCTGCATATAAGAAGTGAACTCGAACGTCACAATCATGTATTCCGGCAGTCGACGACCAAGCGGGACTCCATTGCCGGCGTTCAAGATGCTGACTTGAATAAATCTAAACGTAACAGTCAAGCGACCGGCGCAGCAGCTGACTTCGTCTCACTCACCGCATTACTACATCGATATGCGGCTTGCCATTGCATCTGGCCACCACGTTCGGTCGACTCAGATTATCTCCAGCCCAATGAAGGATGTATTCCCCCAAAGGCTCTTTCTCGCCATGCATACCAAGCGGACGGCCCGGAGGCCAATAGAAGCTATCCGTTACTACTGGATTGAAATGGAGGATCCAGAAAGTAAGCGGTTCCACGTCTGCGGACGTCAAGTCCTGCAGCAAATACTGCGAATTGGTCGCGTCCGAACTGCGTTTGGCGGACGCCGTAGTGTGAGTTCCATGCCTCTCCGCAACGAGAGACAAACACTGACGTGTAAGACCTTGTCTCAAGCAGAAACCTTCCGTTTGAAGCGTCACGAGGCATTCCATCAATTAAGTCCTAGAACACACCCGATATAAGCGCATTTCTCCATAGCCGACAGACAGAAATGTACCAGTACGACGTCCGGGTCAAAGCCAAAGTACCCGTCTCGTGAGTGTTCATCCATCATAGGTGTAGCACTCCTGTGCCGGAACGCTGGAGAAATGGTATAAAAGCCGTTGGAAACTAGTGGCTTACAGGAGAAGAGACGCTGGGAAAAGGAGACGCGGGCAATGCCCGCGGTAAGCCGATTCCTCTTTATAGCCCCCCCGATATGTTAGCGTAAGAGCCAACGAGTGTTATCGGATCCCACGAGGAAATACCGGAACCTGCCCTCTTCAATGCATACCACTGGCGACGCTGTCCCATAACCCAATGCAGAGGCCGATCTGTCACAGCCACAAACACCATCAGGCCGGCACGTCTCCGATTCATCGGCACAATTCTAGTCAACATTGCTTTGGACTTACCGTGACAGCTGCACAAATTTCCTGTGCCATATTGCACATTCACCGCTGTCTACATGAATAGAAGCCTCGAAACTGAGCCGAAACAAGTACAAAACGTACCAGTGGACATGGATCTACCGGTGCAGGCGGTCATTTGTGGTGCGTCATAGAGAAGGATTAGGCGCGCAACAAGCGCGCAGTCGGCATGTCAGAATCCATGGGCAGATAATGACTTATCGCCTACACGTCTTGGGGAGATATTGTCGACATCAATGTCATAAAACACAAGGCGAGAACGAACTTTCTAGCTGCACCTGCCTGTCTTAATACGGCCAGGCTGTAACTAGATATTTCTCCGCGGTTGCCACTCGGAATGAGTATACACACGCACTATCGTCGAGGGGTTATACTCGTGAAACTGTCCCCTTCACAGCTCCCGGAATGCTGCAACTAGAAGACACCAGCTCGCCGCAGTGGGTTGTCGATCCTTGAAGGAGGAACGCCGCACCATCCCGTCCCCTGCTAATCCCAAACATCACGGGATAGCTATCCTATCCATTTTCTATCCTCTCCATTTCTTGAACTTCTCACAGCAACGACATGCTGAACTGTTCGAGGACACTCGCAATCCTGGGATCCGTCAAATCATCTGTATTTATCTGTTGAAGCTGCTTACCTGCTCGTCCGATTTCTCTCCACCCGATACAGTAATCGCTACTGCGACTAGTGCACTACAATGACAGATGCCGGCTATGTCTGGACATTGGTCCCGCGGAAAAAAATGGCCATCTGCGATCATACGTTCATCGTCAGCAAGAAGCGTCAACAGACCGAACGTCGTACCAATGAGTGGAAACTGTAGCGTGTCGGCTCGCCGCCCACATCAACGTGTCCTTCCGGGACCGTCGTATGCGGCGTCAATGCAGTATCTGCACCTGGTCTTCCGCAACGTGAGGTTCGTCACCGACTGACCACTCCCGTGTTCCCATCACCATGATCACTGGCTCCCTTCCGTAGAAGCGAGGCTTCTAAGTGTCGATGGCACATTTTGTTCTCTTTGATGCGCTTATCCCTTGACCCCCTCGTAACCCGCCGGAAAGCCGGCTGCAGGTACATGGCTGCCAATACGACCGCGCAACAGTCCAAATGGCCGCTTTGACTGAAGACGGGACCTTCAACTCCACGTTGACCGATCATAAAGAAAGCATACGCACCTGTCATAGAGAATGCGCGTCCAGATAAGCCAATCGGACACAACGCATACTCGTCGGAAGAGCAGCCCAGCGTAACACTCTGAACCAAGTTCCCCGGCCACATTCATGATCGAGAAAACAATAACCTCCGAGTTCTGATGTTATGGCACAGATCTTGTCCCGCCATGCAGTTCGACGTTGAGACGCGCCCTATAGATGTTGATAAAGTTAGAATTCCAAGAACAACACACCAGTATTGTCTGAGTCACCGTTGTTCTCCATTGAACATCGCGTTGTACGATGTTGTCCGGTGGCAAGCTAACAGTGCCGATAATTCCGCTTCGAAAGCAGTGACCCCCTTGGAAACCGAGTAGACGCCACCCTAGGCGCTACGTGGTGGGGCGCGTGGGACATTGCCGGCGTGCCGGACCGGGAACTGGCTGTTCCACCACTCCCGCTGTGCAATCGCACTCTCGACTCCTCACTAGCCCTGACTTCGCTTGATGTCTTGCCCAGCTTCACTCAGACCCACTGCGACCCTGACGGTACCAAGAAGTTGTCAACTTGTCCAGTGAGTCGAGCCGCGCAAACTCTGCTCTGAACTTGTGTGACAAAGGACGACTGATCTGACCTGGCGGGAACCACGACAATATAGCGAGGCCATCCAGCGATTTAACCCTTGACAGCATCACATATACACTCTGTAAGTTACGTGCGCGTGCCATATCAACAATCGCCCTTTTCAAGGACCTGCCCTGGCTTTTATAATCCGTGTACGAATACCCCGGCACCAAGGGAACCTGAGCGCGCGAGAAGTTACACTTAACACCCAGCGTGGTCTTGTACGTGAAAGTCTTTCTAATCGGGTAAACAGGTACTACATCATCAGGCAGACCGGAGAGCTGAAGTCCACAGTCAGGAACTCGCACATACACGCACTTCGCGTACTTTATGCCATCATCACTGGTCTCAAGATCAACGTGATGTACAACACCTTCCGCACCATTAACGATTCCCTGTGCCATGGAGAGATTTTCAATCACCATCACTCTCATTCCAGGGAAGCAAGGCAAGTTCCCCAGAAGGTCATTTGTCACCGCTGAGCGAACTCTCCGCAGACGACGCTGCATCGATGCATTCACTTGTACCCTTTTCGAGGTGTCTCGGGCAGCGAGCATCTGCATCTCAACACCAAGGCTGTTTGCATGGTCAGCTGCATATCGTCTGTTAATCGTGTCTCTTGTTTGTCGATCCGAGACAATCACAGGTGCGTCTGCAAATTTCGCCAACTCTTCTGGCTCACTTTTAGCCAACACAGATACCAACCGACTCGTGAGGACGTCATAATCCGATCGGAGAGTGCCATTTTCTGCACGAGACGTACCCTTACCTTCCCTTACTCGACCCACTAATCCCGCATATCCCGGGTCGTCCATTTGTCTCATGTTCTTTTTCAGGCATACAACCCTGTTCACTTGCCTCCACAACAACGCCCCGTGCAACGCTTTCTGTTTTCTGTTGTCTTGTCCCTGATTGACATCTATAACCTCAACGAGTTTATAGGAAAACATCGCCTGACGCTTTACAGGGGGCAATTGACCGAAATCTCCGGTGAAGATAACATTAACGCCTCCAAAAGGCTTGTCTGCAGCGCCGACCTCATGCTGCTTCGCTTCCACTATACGCGCTGATACGTCCGCCAGGAACTCGGCTGATATCATGGACACCTCATCGACAATCACGTATTCCACTTTCTCCCACACTTTCGCCAAATCTTCTTGTCTTACAAACTTCGTTTCTTTGCTCTTAGGCAGAAACGTCAAAGCGTGGATTGTGAACCCTTTTATAAGCACAGCTGCTATCCCTGTCGGTGCGCTGAGCAACAATTTCTTCGATTCATCCATCCGCGCAAAGAACTCGGCAATTGCTCCAATAACGTGGCTTTTCCCAGTGCCCCCAACCCCGGCAATATACATCAACAACTGACTGCAATCCTTTTTTATGTAGTGTTCCGCAACAATTCGCACAGCTCTTTCCTGCTCATCGTTCCCAGGAATCTCATATTCACAGAGGACACGCTCCAGTATAACATCCGCGTTTACACTTTCCGGATCTTCCATACTACCCACCATATCTACATATCGGCGTCCATCTCCCAATGTCGTAATTTCGGTCGACGGAAGTAACGTTGGATAGTATCCAGACCGTTGGTTTTTCCTCCGGACTCGCGTCTTCGGACGGCGATCACGCTTGAAGGTCGTCATCTGCTTCCTATGGTCCTTCTGTTTCCTAACTGTGGGTAATGTAAACATAGGCTCTCGCCCCAGATCGTCGCTAATAGCCCCTGTTTGTACACGGCTTCTTACAATCCCTGCATTCTCTAGTGTAGAAAGTGAGCTTTGAATGCGCATCTCGGCGGGAGTGAGGTCCCCATCCAGCTGCATGTCTACTCCATCTTCATGCGGATCTGGAGCGTCTTCAACTCCTTGAACGTGGTACGACTCCAGTGACGTATCATACATAACAGCCATTTCATCTGGAAACCCACTTTTGCTGTCAGTTTTGATGGCCCTGCTGTGTACACCTTGACAGCGGGAAATGAACTGCTACAGCTCTTGGCTTTCTTTG
>MU277201.1:360159-397245 GCA_022160305.1 Artomyces pyxidatus | reverse complement strand
GCTCGAGGAGTGCGAGGGCCTGCGCGTTCCTGAAGACGATGGGGAGGAAGGTGAGGATGATGGTGATGTATGTGTTGGGTGCGGCGCCTGTACTCCGATCCAGCGCGTGCGCGAGCATGGAAAATGTAAGTTGCTGCGCCATCTTGAATGCGGGCGGGGGTTCCGAGTTGACGGACGCCTCGGACGCGGCGGGCGACGACTGGACCACCTTCGGACTCGTGCACGCAGCCTCACCGCTCGGCCTGCGCTCTTCGCCATCGACGTCCATCCCGCCGGTCGTCCTCGGGTGCGGGGGCTTTCTTCGCAAGTTTCTTCGCAGGGGGTGAAGGGCGTTCCGGCATGCCTATGGCACCGGTGCGACGTATCACACCAGATGGTTTTCCGTACTCCAGCAAGGAGCCAATGTTGACGGCGGCCATCATTGTCCATTCCCATGCCTCAGGGGCGTCGATCGCCAGCCGTTCTAGCAGGCGTGCGAGGGTTGGCGAGAAGTCGTCGAGCTGGATGTTGGTGAAGAGCATGCCGTGAAGGAGGACAAAAAGCTCCGAAGCTTGGGCGTCGGGCGCGGCGCGTCGAGCCTGTGCGGCTTGTGACCATATTGGCAGAACAGACTCCCGAGACATGTCAAAGGGGCGGATTGCTATCATGCTGTCCACAGGGTGAGTATAAGCACCGGATTTATATGACAAGACATACCTTTTTACGAAATGATATACTCCCCGCAGCTCCTCGCCCTCCGCTTCTCGACTGAGGAGGCCGAGATGATGGTGCAGTTTCCCATTCCCGGGCGTGGTCGCAACGCCAGAGGCGTACCAGTCCCTGGCAATGGAACGCCATCGCTCCTTCTCGGGCTCGAGCTCCATCATGCGTGCGGCGGCGATGCCCACGCTGGGGCTGGTCGCGTCGTCGATACGTGCGGCGGCCGCGGGCTTCTCGCTGCTGTGCGTGCTGACTTCCGCTCCAGAGGCGTTGGCTGTTGTGGAGGTGGGTGTCGAACGGCTCGTGTTGCTGCGGATGGTGGCCGCGGTCAAGGAAGAAGGCTGGAGAGTGAGTACAGGCTCCATGGACACGATCACCATGCGATACCGCACGAGGTCGCCGAGTGCCTCGAGCCAGCTCCACTTGAACAAGAGGAGGTTCTCCTCCTCTAGGAGGGCGGTATAAAAGGTGTAGGCGTAGTAGATGAAGTCCTGTAAGTGCTCCATCGCTATTCTCGAGTTTAACGAGGCGCGGCGAAGGTGTTCGAGGAGGCGATGGAAAGCGTGTGTCCAGAGACAGATGATGATGTTGTAGTTCTTGGGTATACTGCGTAGGGACACAGGCACATTGTGTGCCAGGGAGATTTGAAGCAGGTTATGCATCATCTCCGCTAATCTGTGGAAAGAATTGAGTTACTCATCGGGCAGAAATAGAAAGGGACTCACAATTTGTGGTCTGCGATCGTCTTCCTCCATCGCATGTTCTCTGCTTCCTCGCTCCCGGCCCCTCCCTGCAACAGCACCCTGCTATTGTCCACCGATGCCTCTCCCGGGTCCTGCAGAATCTTCGCCTCGAGCGTTGAAATGTCGCGGTAGAGCTTCTTTAGCTGTGCGGAAAAGGCGTTGGTTTTTGACTCGTCGCGCGGTTTGCGGTCGAAAAGAGAAGACGGGGCGGAAGAGTCGTCGGTTGTGCTGCTCGAGGAAAGGGTGAAACCAGAAGAGGTTGTGGACGCGGCGTAGGACGACGCGGAGGACACTGGGATGTAGTCGGCAGAGTGTTTGGGTGTGGGTGTAGATCGCGTCTGCACTGCGAAACGGACGGGGTCGTCGCGGCGGTAATCGAAGAGCTGCCGTTGTGGATGCGGCGCGGGTTTTGGCTTGGATGCGTGCGAGCTCGCGTCGGACATGGCCTCGGGCTCTGCGGTGCGGCGGAGGGGTGGGGCGTCGGTGTCCCAGTTGAACAACTTTGCGGGACGTGGGGATGAGGATATCTTGAGGCGTGTAAAGTCATCCGTACTGGGCTCGATGACTTTGGGTGACGGAGGGGGCGGGGGGCGGCGGGGCGAGGGCGGGGATCGTGTGGCCGCGGAGACAGCTACGACGGCGGGGGATGTGCGCTCAGGGCGGTTTCGTGGGTGGGTAAGCCTGCAAGGATTGATGAGAGTGTGAGTACTGGTGAGCGAGGACATGTAGTGTACGCGGATCACGTACGCGGCATTCTTGCGCTGGATGGCGATCATCCTGTCTGCTATGTCTGTGGGTTTTAGGAGTGTCCCTCTGTTTTCTCGGGGGACGTGTCTGTTTGAGATGCATGGTGGTGGAGGGAGAATGTACAGTTATAGGAGGGCGGGTGAGCACAGGCAACGGGAATTGGTGGATGAGTCGAAGGACAAGCGCCTGAAGGGCGGTAGAGGGTCAGAGGGCGTGCAGCGAAGGCTACCACTTGTGCGGGAGGACGAACATGTAGAACCACGCTAATGCAGAGTGGGGGACGCCTGAGTTACGAAGGGGCTGCAAGCTGAGGATTGGGAGGGCCGGCCGTGTCGGTGCTTCCGGCGACGCGCGAGACGGGCGTTGAGCGCCGGAAGTCAGAGCAGCGCACTTGTTGGCGCAGAGAGCAGGGCTGGGGCAGTTGAGTTGACAGTGGACGCGGAGGAGGAGCTTCGGGTGACAGACCAGCTGTAGAGCGAGTACGGATGTCAAATGAGGAGAAGAGAAATATGAAGAGTAAGGAAGCTACTGTAACTGAACGGTGTTGGAGGCGTTTGCTCTGTGCGGCGTCCTCGGGTTCGACCCCCGGCAGCGGCGTGAGTTTGAATTTCACGATTCTTTTGCCACTCCAAAAATTCAGTAATAGCCTTATTTCAAAAGTTACATGTTCATGCACGCCGCTGTGACTGAACGGAGTTGAAGGCTGTCTTAAGATCTCTCAGCCTTCCCGGGTTCGACTCCCGGCAGCGACTTGGAACAGATAGGTGTCGGTTTTGGCCCACTTTCCGCTTTGGACACATTTTCCATGGTCTCTTTGGTACTTATTTTATTTTAGAACATCATGACGCTGGCACATATGGAGAGAAGTAGTTGTAATATCTACCAAATAGTCTGATATGCGTAGTATGGTGGTCTGTCTTTACCAAATCAGGTAGCAGTCTTATTTCATAAATTACATGTCTATTTATTCCACTGTGACTGAACGGTGTCGAAGGCTGACTTGATATTTCTCAGCCTTCTCGGGTTCGACTCCCGACAGTGGCATCCCACAGATTGATGATAGTTTTGCCACTCCAAAAATCAGGTAACAGTCTTATTTCATAAATTACAGGTCCATTTACTCCGCTGTGACTGAACGGAGTTGAAGGCTGTCTTGAGACCTCTCAGCTTTCTCGGGTTCGACCCCCGGCAGCGACTTAGGAACATATCATCGTCTTTTTGGCCCACTTTCTGCTTTTGCCACACTGAAATTTTTGTAACTGAGCTCTTATTTTAGAAAATTACTTGTATAGTAACAGCACCTGAAGGCCTTCCTAGTATCTAGATTTCTACCATATTGTCTGATACGCGTACATGCTAGACCAGTTATTTAAGAAGAAAGAAGAAGCCTCATCTAAGACGTTCTCAGACTTCCAGTGGGGAGGCGGCCTCTCTTTGCCGAAGTCTGGTATGAGGTGGCAGCTCTGCCGGATGGCTGTGAGGGGTACGATGACGCCGGGAAGTGTCCCGTCAGTCCTCCGAGGGGGAACTCTGATGTCAAAGAGCATATGCGTGTGGTCCGGGGCGTTCTTCAACTTGGTGTACCACTCGATGTACGCCAAGGGCTCCTTGGGCCACTGCGCAGGCGCTTTGACAAGGCCTGCTCTATCTAGGAACTCTGGCAGCCTGAAGATGACTCGTAGTCTTCCGACTCGCATTCCTGGAAAAGTATACAATTAAAAACGACAGTACAAAGTTATACTGCTAGAAGACTCACCTTGCAAGCCTGTTGATTCTCCTACAGTATCGTCGACGTAGACGACCACGGTATCGAATCTGGCGACTTGTTTGCCTTTCTTCGGGCGCGCATGAACTACCTCCTTGTTGCCGCGTGAGGAGGGAACGGCTTCTGTGTGGCCAAGTTCTCCTCTGTCGAATCTGAAACTGTGATACACGTCTAAGCGGTTGAAGGGAAGAGGGTGGCGGGAGACGTTTTCGTGGAGAGATCGACCTGCGATAAAGCTGTTGAGGTATTCTTTGAGGCTTCGAGAGAAGCCTGTAGTGTAGTGAGTCTCTTCAATCTTACGAAGGTCCTGGCCTGCCTTTGACGGGTTCTTCGTAATCTGAATCTTTGAGTTGCCAGTGTTTTCTTCTGCCCTGACGGCTTGAGAGGAACCTGCTGCTGCTGGAGTGCTAGGTCCCGGGAGAGCAGGGGCGGAAGCTCTGGGGCGAGAAGCGGAAGATGCTGGAGGTGCAGAAGGTGCAGTAGAGTCTGGAAGAGCACCGGCAGTAGACTGAACAGGAGGGAGGGAAGCCATGTAGTCTAGGTAATCTGTAAACATCGCCACCTTCTCCCGGCGTGTCAGCCAGAGAATCATCTGGGGCCGTTCATCTCTGTGGTTTGAAGCGCGCCAACCTTCTTTTGCGAAGTCGATGTGGAAGCGTTCAAACATCTCGGTGTTGTAATTGTCCGTCGTTCCGAAACGTTGGATAGAGACTACATAATGTAGGAGAGAGTGGAATTTTGGTATGTTGAAGTCGTCGCGAAGACCCAGTTGGATGAAGATGTCGCGATGCTTCAGGTAATTGTCCAAAGCGTCCTTCATGTATTTGAGGGTGGTATCTGTATGGGAGGGATATTGAGCGAGGTATATGAAGTCCAGAATGCTGCGAGTGGCGAGGAGAACCGGTTTCGCCAATTTCCCTGCAAGACAGGCGAGCAGTATACGCGCCATGTCCTTGCGCTCGCTGCCTGTGACCTGCGAGAGGCCGGAAATCCCATTCTTGAAGTGCCGCACGCCGAATGCTGGAGGAAGAGAGCGAACGCAGGCATCCAGTTCCTCCTTGTTAAAGGCGGTGCTGGTCCAGTCCAAGATGTATTTGAAGACGCCTTGATAGAGTTGGTGCAGGACATCCGGCGTCATTGACATGTGGATGTCAGTATACGGCAGATCCTTCCAAAAAGGGTTCGGAACACCTCCAGATACCTCCTCAGCCATGCAGGCCTTGAAGTACGCGTCCTCACTGCTGGCCGACGCTTTGGCTTCTCCTATGACTCCCAGAGTCCAGGTAGGATCCCTGTCCTGTGCCGGCCTCTTCTCCCCAAGGTCATTTGCTTTGCATCTGCACTTCGGACAGGTGGTGCTCTTGGAGCAAGTCACCAGACATTGCTCTGGATAGTCGGCGACGTAAGAAGCGAGGATAGGAAAGATACGACGCACTGCGCCGTCGGCGCAGGTCATCTCCACTCCATGTTTTCCTGCCTCAATGAGGGGTTCCATGACGACGCTCATTGAGTCGTGGAAGAGTCGCTGGCCCCGAGTTGACTTCTCCTGGGCACTGAGATGGAGGCCGTTGAGCTTCTCTACTGATAGATACGCTATGAGAACGCAGGCGTGCTGACTGGGCTTTCGGCGAATAGATCGAGCTATGTTGCCAAGAGTAAGGTAGACCGGATACGCGCTCTTGTTGCCGCCGTGCTGCGTGAGTTGTGTTTTGTCCGTAGCAATTATTGCCGGTGCTATGGTTGCCCCTTTGTGGCCGTCTGCCTCTAACCTGGCCTACGTCGCTCGTGAATATCTCTGCCAGGGGGAACCAGGGGCGACGTACCTGAGCTGCCCACCACCATTTCCCGGTCCACATCTCGTTATACACCCTCTCCTTCTTATCCGCCGAAGTGAAGACCTTCGAGGGTCTGTACACGATGTGGTCTTTGTGTGCCGGGTTGCCCAGAAGGGCCTCGATCGCCTCCAGCGGGTCCCGATATTGGATGAGGTGCTTGTCATCCGGGCGGTCCTTGAACCAGAGCTCCTTGCTCTTCCATACAGCCCTAGCAGGTAACTTGTCTACCTTCTTAAGGACGGTCTTCATCGAGCTGTACGATATGTTCAATTTCTGGCGAGCCTAGAAAAAAGGTCAGTGAGCAGGTGGTCGTCGCAGCAAAGAGTCCTACGTACTCCTGGGATACTGAGGAGTCCCTTGAGCATCTGGTGAGAGAGCCGTCCATCTATTGCCCACTTCGCTACTTGCCAGTCTTCTTTAGTAGCGAAGGGGTAACACAGGTTGTCGGTATTGGAGGCTCCCTCGTCTTCAGCTGGGCTGCCCTCCTCGGCGTCTTCGTCCTCGTCCTCGTCCTCGTCCTCATCATAGTCTTCAGGGTCCTGCTCCTTTTTGTCTGGCGGCGCTTTTCTCTGGGCTGCGAAGTGCGCTCTGTATCGCTCATGGAGAGTTTGGCCCATGCGAATGACCTTCGCTGCTCCGACATAGGGTAGGGTGAAGAGGTCTTCTGATTCTACACCCAGGGAAGTCGTCCGTGAAGGGCCAGATACATCGGGAGACGGCGGTTCGCTGTCGTGCCGGAGAGGGGGTGGAATGAAGTGGCGGGAGTTGTAGTCCTCCCATTCCTCGGCTAAGGCCTCCAACCCTTCTTCTTCGGCTCCATCACTGTCGCCGTCTCCTCCCTCGACGCCTCCTTCTCCTTCAGCTCCTTCAGCGCCGCCGCTCTCGTCCACTCTGTAACCAGCCCTGCCTGCACTCAGCTCGTCTACTTCCATCTCAACTCCCAAGTCTTCTCCTAGAAGCTCGTCTTCTTCCATTGCTCTATTCTTCCCCTTACGGTAAAACTTGCACCTCGCCGCCTGAGCCCAGTGAGATAAAAGGCCTTTTGTGTTCGCGAATTCTTTACCGCAGGCGGAGCAAGTCCTGTTTTCTTTTTCTGAGAGCGCTGAAGCAGCCAGCAATGAGCGACGGAAAAGGTTCGACATGTCTGTCAGGAAAGGTTAGATCTTGCGTACGATAACAGCGAGAAAGAATCTCACCTGAACTTGCGTGAGGACTCCAGGAGCGACAGAGCAGAGGAGCTTACAGAAGTAAGCCAGTGACTTGGCAAGGGCCTTGAACAGCGGAGGGGAGACTATAGAAACAAGGGATAGTGAACGCGAGGGAGTGTGGGCGAGCCGACAGAGGCAGGAGAAATCCTAGGGTGAAGAGTACCGGGAGCTAGCGCTGAGTGAAAGAGAGAGATCAGGAATGCAAGTAGAAGTGAGCGGAAGTAGCGGTGTGAGCGACGAGAGCCAGTATCGTGGAGAGGCTGGCACAAAAGAAAAGCGTAGTAAAGCAGCTATATCTTAGTGTCAAATTTTGCTCCGAGGGAGGCGGCAAAAGCACGCACCGGAAAAAGCAAGAGATTGGCAGATCAACGGTAAGTAGTAGTGCACCGCGATAAGGAGAAGTCTTGAGATCGGGTAGGGGAATCTGGAGATCGGGGGCCGGCCGTGTCGGGGCTTCCGGCGCTGAGCGGGTTGGTTGCAGGGGACCGGAGGACTGAGCTCGGAGGAATGGTACGTCTGTTGTAAAATTAAGGACATGATCGCAAGCGAAGAGGCTCACCTTGGTATTTATGAAGCTCTTGATGTCAAGCTTGAATAGTGCTGCTCTGTTTATAATTCGAAGGCGAGTGTGTGGTGGTAAGTTCAGAGAAGACGCATGAAGGGACATGCTGTGCTGGCAGCAAGATTGCCGCAAAGCCGCGGGAGGGACGGTTTAATTTCCCGCTTTGCCGCGGCTGGAAGGCGCTGGACAGACGGCATGCCGTCAGGGTGACGCCGGCCCGGGAGCCCACTCAGCGTGTATGTAGCTCAGCATGGTCGCGGTCGTTCCAACTCCTTCGGCAGCACCCAAGATCCGATGATGTGAGTGGGAGTGGGTTCTCACCGCTTCTCTCACTGTGACTTATTCGACGCAGACGCACCAGCCTCTCAAGAGCAAATGGTTGGCAGAGCAGTGCATGGACAGTGAGCGCCGTGACAATCCGGGTCTTCTATCTATTCATGGTTGAAGCAGCTAACAATAGGATCCTTGGAGCCCATCGCAGTCAAATCACGGCCACCTCGGCGAGTTCTGGAACGGTATTCTTGACACGGCCATTGACCGGATCTATCCCATCCTGTAAGTTCTACTTGGAACACGGATTTCACGTTATCGGGCGCCGAATATATCAGCAGCTTGCTGCGCCGTGAGATCTTGTGTTGCCTTTGCCCCTTGTTCTGCCAGTGCGCTAACCGTCGTCAATATTTTTCCTATCAAAATTTTCCGAAATCATGCCTAAACCACCGCCTCACCCTCGCCCCTCGGCTCCCTCGACTCCTCGCCACTCTCAGCAATCCGTCGCTATCGACTTCGACGTTTTCTCAATCGAAGACTTTGACGTGGCGCACGACATCCCGGACGAGAAGGAGGAGAGAGCCCATATGGCCTCTCATTATTACCCGTTGTCCTCCCCGCCGTCGTCGTTGGGGGCGTCGCCATACGGCCCGCAGTCGTCGAGCTTATCCCTATCATCTTCCCCGCCCAGGTTCACACGGACTGCGCCACAGTCCCCGACTCCTCGTCCTGCAGTCGCCGCCGCCCGCAATCAACTAGGCCTCCCTGACGAGGCCAAAGGTGAAGTCATTATGCATTCGTTGTCGCTATACATGCTCACAGGCTTTGTTTCAGTTATAACGTCTGGACGTCCTGGAGACGCCCTTCCCGATGAAGGTGGCGATTCCGACAGCGATCGCCTCCAGACCATGCTTAATCACGCAACCGCCGACGTAGTCGACAGGTATGACCCCCTCGACCCGCTATACCTGGCAGCGCATGCTTCCCTCCTCGATGCTGCTTACCCGAACCTTTGGACCCCACGAGGCGCTACGGGCGCCAACAGACCGACTGTGGGCGCCATCGGGCCGACCGCGGGCATCATCGGGCACACCGGCGCCGAACTCGACGGCGAAGACAACGGCGAAGACGACTCGCCAGCCTGGATCTCCAACTACGCCGACACTATCCCTTCATACAGCTCCGTGGGGACGGTCGTCACAGCCGCAAGGAGAATCTCGACGGAAGGAGGCTTTAGTGTGAGCTCAGCAGTCTATCGTCCTCAGCACATACTGACGCCACCCCACGCTAAGGTATTCAAAGTGCGCCGACGGGAGCTCCGTCGAGTTGAAAGAGAGATAGACAGGATGTCCTTAGGTAATATACGGTACGTCCTTCCTCCTTATGTTTCCCTCAAGTGTTGTTTACGGACGATCCATCCAAGGTGGGATACCTATTGGAACAACAAAGTCGGTATCTTGACGGCATCGACTCCTCACGATATACACGAAGTACTCTCGGAAGACGTTCTACACCTCTTTTTTGCGGCACTCGAGATCGATCCTGTCCAGTGGCATGCGATGGTGCGCGCCCACACAGCGGACACGATCCACCACGCGAAAACCGTCAGCGGCAATCCGTTGAAAGTCACCGACTTCGCCATGACTGTGGCTGATCACCAGGATTGCAGACGCGTCACGCGTTTCATTCTTGAGATATTGTTTTCTCAGCAGACCTCCGACGCTAAGATCAAGTTGATGGAGCAACTGGTAGCGGATAGAGCTGCTCCGGGGGGTAAGAAGATAAAGTGGGTAGGGATGACCAAAATTGACGAGAGAAGAAGACTGGCGTTTGAACACGTATACCCCATGGAAGGGGTCGACTACCGGCGTGCTGAGGAACTCGAGTTGCTCAAGGAGATCAATACGCCATGGAGCTCTATCGCAATCCCTCGTCCCCCTCCTGGCACCACCTTCGAGCGTCCCCCTCCTCCCGTAGTCAGCGACGTGCTCCGTCAAGCCATGGACGCGATCGAGGAACGAGCAGCCGCCAAACGTAAAAGCCAGCGCAAGCGCAAAGGCAAAGGCAAAGGCAAAGGCAAGAAGGCCAAGCAGGCCAAACAACCGCCCAGCGCTACCACGCTGGCAGCCATGGAAGAGGCCAAGGAGCTGGACCACCAAGTGTGGTTCGGCGCGTATACTATCTCTGCCGACTTTTACCGAATCGACACCGATGAAGACGTCTATCTCCTTGAGCCCACGTACCATATCGTAGGTCCCAAATCCTACAACGTTTCACGTTTCACTGATTCCTCACCTTTCTTGCTGTAGGACCTGGACAAAGACGACGAGGCTAAGTACAACGAGTACATCGATATTCTGGAAATGATCTACAACGAGGTCAGAGAGGTTGTATTCCAGGAATACAAGGACAAGGTGGACGACAACACCATGAAAGAGAATTTCAGAAGTCTCCAAGGCAACCCTGTCTACCCTTCCAACCCCGACGAGCTCCGGCAACCCATCAAGCTTCCCCGATCGTTCGAAAATTTCTGGAAGTCGATATTCATCGGTTGCAGGGAGACTGCTTACCGCCGCATCAAAACTTGGGTAAACCATCCAGACCCAGCTCCCATTATAGGGCAGAAAAGACGCCGGGACAGCGTGAGCTCTGAGGAGCTTGATACTGTCGAGGAAGACGACGACCAGGGAGAAGAAGCCGAGGGAGAAGAAGATGGCGATGGTGAGGGAGAAGAAGACGGTGATGGCGAGGGCGACGCAGACCGCGGCAGCACCTCCAATCCTCGACCTGTCAGGCGCTCCCGCGTGTAGACCTGTAAGCCTTCGATTCGTATGCGTGCAAATCAGGGGCTTATGGTTTCTACAGAGCCTGACAGTGCTGAGCGACATCTCTGCGGCTGTTCCGTTGCGGTTGTGCAGGTACCGGTCTGTTTCCTTTACTGAAGCCTCTGAGTCTTGTTGCTATCCTCCGTAAATCGCCCCCAGCTTATCGGCAGTCTCCGCTAGTGTACAAGTGTAGTTTCTTACCTGTCCTGAAACCATGTCGTTTTTTTCGCAGTACTGTACCTCGTGTTAGTTGTGCACAATCCAAATCCCGTTCCGCGCTTCCGGATACCGTGGAAGTAAGTGTTTTGTGCGCTCCGTGACTGGGTGTGACGCGACGCGTCGAGAAGGTAGCCAATAAGAGTGCTTACCAACTTGTCTTCCCCCGTCAACTTGTTAGCTATTTCAGGCCATCCTGCTTCCCTCCTTCTGTTGCAGAGGTATACTCTTTTTTCCTAATCCCTCTGGAACCGCCAGCCCTTTTCCTGCGCCAGCCAGCCCTGTTCCGGCACTGTTACCCCTACTCCGAAGAAGGTCCGTCACTGCGAGCTTCTCGCAGTCCAAGCGCGCGAAACAGGGCGCCCGCACACGTCGCGTCGAGCCCTCTCCGCAATTGCAGACACCAATGGAATACATTCTTACCACGCCCGAGGAACGAAGCAGGATCCTAGAGATACTGTCAGCCACGCAACAAGACACTTCAGCGCTGTCCGGCTTCTGCACGTACCTGGCGCTGTGGAGCAGTCCCGGACCCTCTCCAGATGCGCCTCTCCTGCAAGCATCGAGAGGTCCCTTTTCTACCTTCTCCGCTTCGTTAGGAAATAGTTCTCTGGCGACGCGCAGCATTAGCGAGGCCGGAGTGCAAACGGAGCAGGTGCAGGAACAGGAGGAAGATGAGGAGGCAAGCAGAGGCGGGCGAACGGTCCGGTGGGAACAGAGCGAAGGTGAGTTCTAATATCACCTCTCAGCCTGCGTAGCGCTTCAAAGATACCCCAGGTGAAGCCTCTTCAGGATCAGGTCTTGAGCACTCCAGGCGTCGCAACAAGAACGCCAGATACCATCCGTACGCAGCCCCTGCAACCGGACCCCCGGTCGCCCCCCTGCCCGGGTGTGTTCGGGGAGGAATACCCTATCGAAGCTCCTCAAAAGCCAAGTCAACTAGGGTATGGAGCAAGCGAACAGAGCGAGCGCGAATTGCAAGTACACACGTCCTCACAATACTGGCGAGCTTGGCCTCAGTGGCCGAGGACACCGCAGCCTCTTGGGCGAAGACTCTTAGAGCGACCTTGGGCGAACTCCCAGCCATCGCTGCTGACACCGACAGCTCTTTGAATTCCGTGGTAAGGCGTTGCGACGGTCTGTCCGGGAAGGGCCTCGGCCTGGATTTTATAAGAATGATGAGCTACATTCAGTTGGTGATGAAGTGCCAAACGTGAGCTGCGTTATGTTAGTTTTGATCTCTGTTGCCTGTCGCTGAGCCTGGCTTAAGTCAATTACAGGCAAACAAGAAACTCAGTTTGACCTCACTCTACGATACCCTGGAATCTGACACCGCGAAGAAAACCAGTCTTCGCACCTTTCTGGATTGGCACTCCCGAGGTAGCAAGTATGCTGCGGTGGCTTCGGGAGGTACGCAGGATTCCACTTTGTTCTAACTGCTTGCTGAATTGTGGGAACAACAGGTTCTGTCTACGCTCTGTTACTGATAGCGGGGTTGGAGATGAGAGTAAGGTTGGGAGAAATCGAAGGCAAAGCGCCATGGATACTGGGAACCACTCTCCGAGATCCTCCCTCAGGTGAGAGCCTAACTTTTCGTGGGACCGGCCCTCGCGTTCAACTGCAACTTCCATGAATAGCGGATACAGTAGAGGGTCGACTTGTAAGACAACAGATAGTGCCTATTGTTGCGCGTCTGAGGCAGGAGCTCCCTCTGCTCATGTCAGCCGTCTTCCCTGTCTCTCTACTGGCAGCTCAAGGTCTTTCCAATCTCGTTGACTGTGCTGATCTGGGCGACTCGGATAAGTTATTCTCAATCATCCAGTTCCGGTGAGCGGTTCTCGGTTCGGTTCTCGGTTCGGTGGCTTGCTTACGGTGCACTCACTCTCGCTTTCAGGGACTTTGCCTTAGCAAGTCGCAATTCTGAGGTCTGGGCATCCTGTTACTCCGACGTAGGGCCTGGGCATCCCGTTGAGACCACAGATATTTCGAACAGTTTCCTGCACAGCGGCACTTCCGACAGGCAAGGCTCACTTGGCCCAGTAACTGACAATAGTACTGCTGTCACGCCGGAGGAGCTGAGGGCCTCCTTCTCTTCCGCTGTCAAGCCGGTACTGGAGAGCATAGACACCAGGTTCAAATTGACAGCAGAAGGCAATTGTCAGACACGGTACCCTGCGGATAAGTCGGCCAACTTCGCCTGGACAGAGCGCGAGAGAAATCGCGCCTGCAAGGCCGTCGAAGTCATAGATTTGCCGGATCTGTGCCGGAGGGTGAGTCTCCTGCAAACACTTGCCTGTCCCTTTGTCTGATATTCCATGCTTCCTCTAGCTAGAGATGTACTATTCGTTCGGGATACGCTCTAGTCCTGAGACCTACTTATCTCTGCCTCCTCAGGTTATTGAGTGAGCGGCCTCGTACTCTTTCTGTCGGCCGGATTTCTTATTGACCCTTCTTTTAGCGACATTGAAGGCCGAGCTTTGCGGCTGAATTGTTCAGACGGCTCTCTGCTGGCTTTGATCTGCACTTCCATGCCAGAGCAGCTGAAAAAGAGGCTGACTGATTGCCTCCTGGCCAGCTTCGGCGGGCGTCAGAGCCTTGTGCCAACGGATTCGAAAAGTGTAGGAGAAGGCTTTAACTATGAGGCGCTGTATTTCACCTGGTATAACAGACATTGCACTCAGGTGAGCAAGTTGTTGTTCCCTGAGACTGTCGTGTTAAATTGAATACAGGGCGACGACGCTCCGGAAGACATATCCCCTATGGAGCTCTATAATTCGGCAGCATCCCGTACCAACCACTCTCAGCTTACTCCCTATGTCTCCAAAGAGATGCGCGATGAAGAGGACCTCTTCAGAACACTGCAAGTGGTATTCGCGGACGTGTTCGAGTGGATCTCTACAGTGGTATGTCGACTTCTTTTGCACTGAATAGGCTATGCTCATACTGGTCATTTCCAGGTATCCACTTGTCTGCCAGACGAGTACGAAATTCTCAAGATGGACGCCGACGTGCTTCCGGGCAACAATCGGTCGGCTGTCTATCCCTTTGTTGGATTTGTTGTCAACTTGAACGTGGTGACCAAGGCTCATCGGGACGACCAGGACAAGCTGCTGTGCCTGGTACTCACCCTAGGAGAGTTTGAGGGGGGTTCTCTGGTCATGGTGGAGCCAGGTCTTGTCCTGCCGTTGCGTTCAGGAGACTTGGTCGCCTTCCAGTCTCATCGCATCACCCATTTCAACCTCCACTTCCGTGGCCTACGCGCTTCTCTGGTCTTTCATACAGACAGGGCATTTGATTCGTGGACTCGGGGAGATCGCCGGAATGGTTGGAGTCGCAATGTCGCGTTGAATTGAGGGGTTTTTCTCTTTTTTTAAAAAAAAAATATTATTCTATTTACTTCAGCAGAGCTGCATAAATGTCGTGCTTTCCTTATTTATGCGCCATCGGTGGCACCTTTATGGTGACTTGTTTGTTGCGATTTACAGCTTTTCATTTGCTGTGACAGCTGAGTTGTTCGGATCGTGAAAACACAGAGGTAAGTTTTCAGCTCTTCAACCTTCCTGAGCACCTTTGTCTTGTTCTGTCACTCCCTTTGGTCCCCTCCAGCTGCTACCTCAAAGGTAAATGCTCTCCCAATGCTCAAAATGCGCGTTACTTACACTATTATTTCTTACAGTCCACTGCTTTGCTCCGGAACAATTCCCAGACTTGTGAGTGTTCTACTCCGCTTCGGTGTCCTCTTCCCCCTTTCTCCAACGCTCTCCAGAACAGGCTCTTCCCACCATCGCTTCCACCCTTCAAGTTCCAGCCAAACTGGTCGCTTCCAAAAATCTTCGCTTCCAGCATTATTCACAAGTAAGTCTCCTGCACGCATTGCACTTCTGTTGCCGACTGGAGCTGAGTAATTTCTGTGAGGCATGGCATACGGAACTAGGAGCAACAAGACCACCTCGCAGAGCTCAGCAATAGCGAAGAAGACTCCTGCGGCTGCGAAGAAGACTCCGGCGGCAGTGAAGAAGACTCCGGCGGCAGCGAAGAAGAACACTGCAGCAGCGAAGAAGAGCACAGCGAAGGCTAAGCAGGTATTGAAACGCAAGCGCCCTGTGGAATCCGAAGGGGAATCCGACAACGGCGAAGACAGTGAAGACAGCGGTGACGCCGACAACAGCGACGCCGACAACAGTGACGCCGATGACAGCGACGAGGAAGACGAGGAAGAAGAAGTAGAGCACGTCAAACCTGCCAAGAAACAGCAGAAGAAAGCTGGTAAGACTGGGCTCTCCGCGGCGGAGAACAAGGAGCTGCAACGCCTGGAGAAGCTGAAGAAGGACGAAGCGCGCAATAAGGAGATTACACGAAACAAAAGTGAGCTTCTCTTTGAGCTTAAAGCTAAACTGACCTTCCTGTAGAAATAGAAGCTATGAACGCTAGCCTTCGCGAAGAAGAAGAGGAACAGGCGCCTCCCGCACAGCCCAAGAAGAAGCGCAAGACCTCGCCTCTTCTGGATAGCGACGAAGAGGCCTTGGCTTCCCAGTTGGTAGGCGGTGCCAGGGCCGCTGACGTAGACGTGGGCGACCTCAACACGGGCGACATCAACACAGGCGAAGTCAACGCTGCGGGCGAAGTCAATGTCGGAGATGTCGACATGGGCAACGTCGACACCGGAGCTGACGTCGAACGAGAAGAAAGAAAACGTGTTGAGCGAGAAGAAAGAAGACGCGTCGAACGAGAAGAAAGAAAACGTGAAGAACGCGAGGCCCGCGAAGATCGCAAGGCCATCCGCGAGGCCAAAAGTAAGTAGTTCTGTCTTCCGACATGTCAATTATCTTTCCGTTGACTCCCTCCCGGCTAGAGGCCCGCAGGCAATGGTTGGATGAACGTGAGTCATAAACAAGACCTCAATTCGACTGACGCTGAGTCCTGGGACGTTAGAGGGGTTGCCCTACAGCCAGCCCCGTGGCAGGGACGCTCTCCCCTCAGAAGACACCCAGGAAGGCGAGGACAACCAGGACGTCGAGGGCGGTGAGGGTGGCGAGGAGGATGAGGAAGACGAGGAAGGAGATCTGTGGAAAGAGAGCCAGGTGAGGTTGCCGCTCTCGCTGTTCTGTCTTGCTAAAAAATGTTCTTCAGATCCTCGGCGTCGGCGTCGACGTTAACAAGAAGAAAGGAGCCAAGGGCAGGGGTGACATCACCTTGTCCACGTTGTCTTCCAACGAGGAGGCCATCGCAGCAGCAGCTGAAGGTAAGAAAACCAAGATCCGCCTGCAGGACTTCAAGATCGGCCAGTCGAGAAGAATCGCGGATTTGGGCAACAAGCACATGCGCGGCGTCATCAGCCTCTCAAACGGCTTCCCTGAGGCCTACGAAAGGCCACAGCTGGCGTGGAGCTCTGCTGTGGAGGCGTGCAAGTCTGACATGTTCCTCACAAGGGAGCTCAAAGATATCAAGAAAAATAACCCGAGGCTTCGCGGTGACCTCGTAGAATATGTACGCCTGTTTTTCTTTCTTCTGCTAGTTCCTTCTAATACTTGCTGCACAAGGTCACTTCTGCGGTTTGGAACCTGAGAAGTGAGCTTAGAAAGCGGACCTTCGACTTGATCAAGAACCACTTCGATCTGGAAAACCGCGCGAAGACCCTAGGACCTGAGGCTATGGCAGACCTGGTCCAATGGCTGACTCCTACAGATGTCCATGAGTGCCACCCTTTCACTTTCGGGGGCCTTGATATGGAGGTAAGTATTTCTACACTTCTCTTGGTTTTCCGCTCACAGTTTTCATTCACAGGCGAGGACTTACGATAAAAAGAAGAACCATGGTAGCGAACTCGTCCCACAGGTCATTCTCGCGGCCTGGTTCCACAAGAAGAAAGACCCAGAGGCCCTTCAGTGGCAGGAGGAATTCTCCCAGATCCCGCTGCCTTTGCTGGCAATGGTCTTCGTGCTTGTAAGTCGTTATTTTCTAAAATTGTCTTGAATATTTATATTTCTTAGATCGAGAGCGTCATCTGCGAGTGGACTTCAGGCGTACACAGCCCAGAAAAGTTCTCAGACATGATCAACAGGGAGAAGTAAGCTTCCAGTCTGCTTCTGGCTACCTTCTGACTTGTCTTCTAGGTATCTGGCTCATCTCGGACGGCTTCAGACCCTGAAGAAGAACTCGCCAAAATATACGGCAAAATTGAGAAAGACAATCTGGGAAGCCACGTTGTGAGTTTCCACACTTCCAGACAGACATTAGCTAACAATGTGATAGGGATCTGACGACGAACTACAAGCACCTCAAGGGCAGTTCCTTGGGCAGCGTGTCAGACGCGATGATCGCCCAGACTGATTTTGAAGAGCTGGAGGCCAGCGTCGCTTGACCTACCAGTGAGTTTCTTTTCCAGTTTTCTATCAGTACTAACCTGTGAAAATACAGAAAGATTTTCCCTCAAAATTCTCTCAATTTCTTGTAGCTCTGATGACCGCTGGGAGGGCTTTCTGGTTCTGTGTCTGCTATATACTGCTGTGTGTCTGCTGTGTGTCTGCTGTGTGTCTGCTCCCTGGCTACTGTGGTGTGCTGTGGCTATACTTTTTACAATATAATATGATTTTTATAAATTTTTGATCCTCTGTCAGAGCTGTCAGGAATTTTGAATATTCAGAAAATATTGGAATTTAATGGGTATTTTGAGAGAAAAGGCTACCTTTACTGAGCTTTCACAGAGCTGTGACAGCAAAATGCCAATTATGACAGCTCAAACAGAAAGGACCTTTCAGTCTGAGCTATGGCTGTGAAAAATCTGTGACAGCATCATTTCAGCTTCTACAGCAGATATTTTGTTGTACAGCAAGCCACAGCAAAAATGCGGTTTCCAGATGTTCTAACTCATGACCGGTCACATCCAGATTACAACCGTTACTGTCATTCAAAAAAATCACCTTATTTTGCTCGGTGCGTCTCTCGGTGTCTATGCGCTCTCGTGCATCTTTGCACTCATGTTCTACGAAGATATTAGAAATAATTCTCTTCGCTGAAGACGGAAAGTCCTGGTGAGAATACGCTTCAGTCCAAGTTTCGTTCGGAGACTTGAGGTCTTTAATACTTCTCCAAGGTTTGAACAAGATCAATAACGTCCGCGACAACTCCTCCATCTCCTGTGGGCCACGATCCGCTCGATGCAACTTGGCACCAATCAGTACGGGCACCAAAGCCTCCCTCCGCAACCGACTGACATGTGTCTCGAAAGAGGGGTGTTCATTATTTAAAAATTGAACGCGGGCGGCCGCCTTGGAAGGACGACTGCCGTCTAAATTGTCAAGTCTCTTCTTATCAGCCGCCTTTGTCAGTTTTTGTACTAACGAACAGTACTCCCAGACAGACAATGCCTCGTAAGCTGGCTCAGCACTTCTCAATCTATAATCCAGCAACGCACTGTCGACCATTACGCCATGCCTCTGCACTCTCAAGGCCACCGTGTTACCAATACTCTCCGCAGCTTCATCACAGGGATCTTCGACAACCTCTTCTTCGACGTCTTCACTCTCGATACTCTCGCCGTCGTGTCTATTATCGGTGAGTTGTTCGTCGTCAATACCTCGTCCACCTTCTTCAGTCATAATCATGTCCTCTTCCACAGTCTCGGCTCGACGCGCGTCCCCTCTTTCAATATGTTCCTGCTCCCTTATGTGCCGATCGAATAAGCCAAGAGGCAAAGATTTAAAGGTATGGCTTGTGTAATGATCTCCTCCACCGACGAGATAACTCATCACCTGAGCATGCGACAACTCCTGCCGCGCCATCATTCCATTCGCCACCTTTACGAGCAGACTTCGATTAAATACGTCAGCCTCCAATTCTTCAACGCCTTTGTACTTCAGGTTGTTCCTTTTTATGGCCGAACAAATAGCGTCCAACCCCGCGTGAACTTGGAGAGGCGACTTGGTGATATAATCAGTGACGTAGTATATCAGCGCCTTCGCTGCCTCGCCTGACCCAATATATTTTATATCCATGTTGCATTTCAATAGGAAAATCACTAACTCGTTATAGTTATTTATCCAAGGGTGCAACCGTCTCAACATAATAGACGCTGTCTCCGGGTCGAGTTCTGTTAACGAGCGAACCCGCCCCGTCACCCGCATCCGACAATGTGCATGATCGCGTGGTTCGTTCTCCTTTAAATATTTCCAACACGTCGACGTGTGCTCATGCCAGTTGCAAGCGACAGCAAGATCTCGCACAGTCTCACGAAAACTCAACTCGAACATAGCCTTATCCGCCTCTGAAATCTCGTCGCGCAGAAATGGCGCATCCGTGCACCTTGGGTCAAAACTGGAGGACAACTGCGGTTTATGTACGTCATCTGCACTCCCTGCTACAAGCTCGGTCATACCTGGTAGCTCGCATGATATTATAGACTCTAACCATTTGAAAACAGAATGTTTATATTCACTGTCTGTCAACATGCAATCTCGAAGATTTTGAGGCGACAAGTTACCACGTAGCCAAATCAGCATATGGCAATGTAACGTTCCCCTACCCTGCGCTTCCACAGTCCCGTAATAGGCATCACAGATCCCGAACAATCCGGGTCGCTTATCCCCGTACCGTAGAACATATTTTATGAACGCAGAAATCATGATATCAAAAAACGTCGCCGCCGCTGCCGGATTATCTGCCACTTGACGCGCTCTCTCGAAAGCGGACAGTAAGTGGAACCTATCTGGATCTCCTCCACTCAGGATATGAACCAATTTGTGATGCACGTCTGAAGGGTTAATCGTGATAAAGAGAGCCGGGCATCCATGGGACTTCAAGAGAGCTCTGACCTCATTCCTCATCTTCAATTTCGCTCCGTTTGAACCTCGCAGGTCTCTACTTATTATTTTCAATTTGTTCAAAAGCGCCAGCGCTCTTCTCTCGTCACTACTACTCGCTTCCGCAGCCGGGTTATCCTTCCATCGGGCATTCATCAAGCTCAAGGTCTCTGCATTGTCCATAATCTCTTCGGCTAGTGTCCGAAAAGTGTTCTCCTTCACGCTGAACTGCATGGCTTGAGTATTCTGAAGTTTCTGAATGATATTCCAGCCAACATACGCAAATGAGGGATCGCGTACGAAGAGACCGTCAAACATCATCAGTAAATTTCTTAGCTGTCTCTCAAAGGAGATATTCTGATCTTTCGAACGCAGCGGGTTACAGAAACCACCGAGACCCCATGGATCCAGGTGCGGAAATAGGAAGGATAACATTCGAGGGTCACGGTCCAGGAAAAGTTGACTACCGCCACGAACACTCAGGAAAGGCTTATGATCAAGACACCATTGCAGCGCGAGCGCCTTCGCCGCACTATTTGTGGCTGCACTCTCATTCGCATTTGTATATCCTACCGTCTCAATCAACAGCTCTCCTGGAGGTATGTCGTCCGTACCAAATGAAATGTTACTGTAGTTTGATGTCGCCGCCTCAGACGCTTCCTCCTCCTTCTCGATATAGTGGATTTCCACCTCCCTAGTCAAGCCAACATCAGCAGTACGCGGAAAGCTAGGTGAGTTGCACAGATCCTGCATATTGTCCTTGCTGAACTGCATCCCAGCGTCTCTGTAATGGATATTGCTGGTAGTCAAGAAATTCACCAGAGTCTCAACACGGTTTTTCGACACCAGTACTGGTGAAAATTCTTTCATTGTCAAGTCAGTAGGCTTGCGTCCACCGATGAAGACGACACAAATTGCGTGCTCCATATCTGCAGGGGACGGGGGCAACAGCTTCGCTATATGCCCTACATTTTGTGGTATAATAGCGACATTCCCTTTCGTATACCTTTGGAGCGCATTCGGTACTCCACCAGCACGTGCAGAATACATGTACGAGAGCTGCGTTGACCTACACGCAGCGACAAGTTGCAACTCATGAGGTGTCATCTTAGCAAACGCATCTCTTACCGGCGAAGGAAGACGACAGTGCGCATAGTATTGGTAGTTCGCTATGGAGTCCAGAGGTTGCTCACCTCGCAGTAAAGGCGGCCGACACACTGAACACACGTCCACGTCGTCACGAGAAAACCTGCTATACATTCCCGAAGGACTCAGAAACGCCCTATCGTACAATTCAAAATCATAATCGGTGGGTGTGAGATCTTCAGGGATGTCTTCATTTCGAAGTACTTCGATATTGAACTGATCCAAGGACATTCGCGCGAGATCATGACTGAACCTCTTCTGTCCACAAACGGCACAAGCGTGATACTTCCACTTTTCGTCTTTCATGTGCTCCTGAAATTCCCGAATCATCTCCATTTTAAACGCGTCGTCTGGGAAGAAGGGAACACTTCCTTCGATACTTTCGGGTCCATAAGGTGAACCCTGCGCCTCAAAACCTACATTATCTGCTTGCACGTCGACTCCTTCACCACTATTGCGAGAAACCTCAGCATTACCCCGCCTGTCCTGCGCAGCCAATCCACCCCTTCCCTTGCTGACATTGAGGTGTGACCGAACTTTGAACAAATAATGGATGCGTGCACAGTTCTCAGAACACACATGCTCGATCAATGATTTCCGCAACCTCCATAAAGGCAACCTTGCTCCCACTTTCAAACCGTGAATCGAGCCAATCTGCACAAGATCTATCCGCTTCCAATGAGAGAATGCGGTCACAAGGGACGATAGAGACAAGACGACAACGTCAACAACATCACCACGGACATCGCTCAATCCACCCTGGACGGCGCGACAAACGCGATGGAAATCGTACCATTCATTCAACCGACGATACGGGATCATCGGTAAGTAATCATGGCGCACACCCTCATGACCTAGCAACCAGTGACGAGCAGCTTTGTCACAAAAACAGATAAAACAATAAATCAACGTGTACAGCGAACCAATTCAATGATATCAGCCAACGATCAATCTCCTTAAGATTCAACGACGCACCTCCGTGTGAGCCTGTTCCACCTGACCCCGACAACCTCGCTTCACCGCCACCTCGCCCTTCATGGTAGAACATGGATGGACCCATGTCAAAAGCCTCTCCCAGGTTACTTCGCAGCGAAGACTGTCCTGAGTAAACGGGGGAAAAATTCATCGCATGATCAACGACATTCTCCGCGGACTCGATCGTTGAAGAACTTCTTCCATTACCAAACCCGAACTCCTGTGAATCTCCCTCACGACGCTCACCGTGATCTGGAACACTCGGGTCTCCTCCGTTGTTCTCGGACCTGTAAAAGATCGACGAGCTCATATCAAGTTCAGTAGTTGAACTCCTCCGGTGACTTGTGGCTTTGTTTTTTCCTCTGTATTTTATCCGCGGGGTGACTTCTTTTTGGTTTGGGGTACCCTTGTGTCGATGTGTCGTTTTTTTTGTTAGTTCATTGCGTGCAGTTTGCTCTTGGGGGTTTTTGTGCGTCTGGTGGTGTTTTGCCAGTGGATTTTTTGCGGCAGGTTCATTCATGTTTGTGTAGCGTGTCCGACTCGTGGATGAGTTCCCGTGGCCCCGGTGTCCTGGCATCTCCTTTGTGGGGTCCTGTTGCTTCGTTCTCCGGCTTTGTTTTCGTTCTTTTGGCACGTTCCGACGTTTGTGTCGTATGTTTGGCGGCCGCTTTCCTATCCCTATCAGGCTGCTCGTCGTGGTGTCGAGTCCCATTCGCGGTCGTCTTAGTTTCCCTCGGCGGCCTGTTGTCGGTTCCTCGTTCGTCCCGTTGTGATGGGGTATACGTCGCGGTTTCCGTTTTGAGTGCATTTTGCGGGTTTTTGTTCTGGCTATGGGTTGCCCGCTTCGTCTGTTGCTGGAGCGTTTGACCTCGGCCAGAGAGATGATGGCGGCTGGTGGGTTGCTCGCTTGCCTGTCGGCGGCGCGGCTTCTCCGTGTTGCCGGCGTTACTTCGTTTGGTTTCTGGGTCTCTTTTCTTCGGGATGTGTTCTGGTTTGTTCAGCGTTGTGTCTGATTGTCGGGTCCACGATGTGCTTCCTTTTGATGTGTGCATTTCCCTCACGTCGGCTTCGGCAAAGCTTCGGGGCCGAAGCTGGCCGATCCGACTCGACCGTGACTCTTATAGTTGGTGTTCTTTCCTGCTTCGACATTCCTGCTTTGTTCAACGTCCAGCTACTACTACCCTCTCTTTTTCTTGCACCGAGAACGGACCTTCGACAACCGAAATTTGGGTTTTCCATGCTATCTGGATTTCTGACTGGCCCGTGTCTCTCAACCCGGGCTGCCAGCAGGTCGTTGGCAATGGCAGTGAGTACAGCACGCCATCAATGTATCTTGGACTCTTTGAGTGCAAAGCACAGGTAGGCCATTTTTCCACGTTATCAAACGTCTCCGCGAATCGTAGCGATGCTACCCTATGCTACCCGATGGCTTACTAGAACTGCGGATTTCAAAGAAGACATCTACATCACAAGAGGCATATTGTCCACCGAATACAGGTCATGTGCAAGGTGAGAAAGTCTGTTATATTCATTACAGTATACCGCCAATTGATTCTATCATCTTCAGGTCCACAGTCTTCTAGGTCAACTCTGAAACGGCCCCTGCTCCTTAGCCCGCGCCAGCGCCGCCTCGTTGTCGTCGGCATTTCCATGCGAGTGCTTCAGGCGGAAGTCTCGACGCATGACGTCGAAGCGAACGAACGATCTGTGACAGCACGGGCATGGCTATCGCTGCAGGAGCACCGGCATCCCAATCCGCTTGGCCGCCAACTGGTGTGCCCTTGTCGCTTCATGCGAAGTCGTTGCTGCGAGCTACCGTCTTATTGCACAATTTGCAGTGTTTCTTCGGCGGCTTCCCCGTCTTCTTCTTCTCCGCGCGCTCCGTCGCATGCGTCCCCTTCCTCTCCCACCTTCCTCCTGTAATGTTCTGAGACGACGTGCGCGATCCAACCGACCCTCGCGAGGCCCGTGCGATACTAGGACCCGACCGGGAGGTTGGAATGTCCTCGACGCATGCTGGTGCGAGGGCTCCCTCGTCGCGGCTGTCGTTCTCGGATTCCATCCTGTTTCCGGCTGGGGCTTTGTCCGGGGCGCGTTTGCAGCTGCGCCTGTGCGGACTAACCCCGGCACCGTTAGTCCTTGCTTCTCCTTCATCCTCTACTCTGGCGCTCGGCGTTAGCTGGGCGTCCGCGGCGCTAGCGCTTGTCCTTCCGCCGTACCCATCTAAGAACATCCTGTTCGCCATTGTGTTCACAGTGCCCACAGTATTACCGTCCGTGCCGCCCATGTTGCCTGGCAACTACAATGCTGGTCTGATGCTGTATTCCCTGGAGGTGGCACCGAAAACATGCCTGCAAGCTGGTGTCTTCGTGGTTGTCAATGCACCCGCCTTCCTGCACGTCCGTCGTCGGCAAATTCGGTAAAGGGGACTGAGCTCCCAGCATGGACAGCGAAGACATCGAGGTCGAAAAGGGGCTAGCGGAGCTTGTCTGGGAATGAGATGGCGCATCGGGCTGTGCGTCGGGAAGCGCGGTCGGAACAGTGATGACGGAATGGTACTCCTGAAGCGCGGGTTCGTCTTGCTGGGAAAGGAAGTGGGCTGATCCCACATAGTTCCAGTCAGTTCGGGCCGGAAGTGGGGTCGTGAAGCCATTGACGGCGTAATAGTCTCCCCCCTCCAGCTGAGGCTGGGGGCGCCGGTGAGTGCCGCGAATTTTTGAGCAACATATTTTGCTCACTTTGCCGAAGTTCGCGTGGGTGTGCCTCTCCTGGGTCTCTGAGTGAAGGGCATCGGCCACGTCAACATACCTCACTATCAGCGTGCTGGAAGAGCCTTCCGCAAGGTTCCAATTCGCGGGGGCGGGGGCGGGAGGCGGCTGGTATCTCGTAGGTCCGGAGGGCATATCGGTAATGTTCCAGACGCTGGGTGTCCGGCCGGTCCACTGTCTATGATGCACCACCATGGCCGAGGTTGTGCTAGGGGACGCTGGCTCTGGAGACGAATGGGACGTCAGACGGGGACCCTGTGGAGGAAGACATCTGTTGTTTTGTACGCGTTGGAACAGGAGGGTGAATGGTGAGGGCTCTTCTGTTTGAACGGACCTTGTGGTCTTTATAGAGCGGGAATTGACATCGGATCAGCGATAGACTTTACTTGCTGGGATTTGATATGCCCCCCGTCGGACGATATGCATGGACAGCTCTCTCTTCCTTGTCAGACCGCAGCTCAGGGTTTCGTCATCGCGTCCTTCGCATCAATGAGGGAGAACAAAACGACATACTTACGTCTCGGAGCAATCGCATTCATCTGCAGATCGCACATATCGGATGTATATGATGGAAATCCACCTCATCGCGAGATTTCAAAAGGAAAACAATGGCGAGAATCGACGCGTCACACGTCGAGCCGTCACATCACCATTAATGTTGTTGACAGTGAGACTAGCCTCGAGGCCAGTTATGCGCAGTGAATCACCACGGGTTCGTCTCTCCGTCATATCTGAAAAACTTTCCTGAAGACTCTTTGGTCGCGGAAGTGACGACTTCAAGGAGTCCTGCAGCACTGTCCTTCGGAGACAGAAGGGCAGCCTGGCCGCCCATGTCTGAAGACATCAGTAAATATGCGAACCATGGAATGGTGTGGATGCGGCATACCTGTCCTCACCCAACCGGGATCAATTACAAATGAAATTAAGTCCGGCCGTGCCACAGCCTGCTTGGATGTCTGAACACCTAAGTGAGTACTCTGCGTCAACACCGTGAAGTTGTCCCCTACCAACATGTTCAGCGCGGACTTGCTGAGGCTATACGACGCGATTTGCTGCTTCTGTGGGCAGAGAGAGAGGCTCCCAAGCGCGCTGCTGATATTGACGATAATTTTACGTTTGCCCTTTTCGAGGTACGGGAGGTACGCCTGGGTGGTCAACGCGGGTCCTACCACATTGACTTTGAATGTGCGCAAGATCGTTTCTTCGCTGAGGTTGAACGAATTGTCGTGTACTGGCATCTTCGGATGCCCAGTCAGTACGGCGTGGATTAGGACGCACTCGAACAGACTGTCAAACTCACGATTGCCGCGTTGTTGATGAGGTAGTCTAATCCATGCGCATTCAGAACGCCTTTTGCTAAGTCCACGGATGTAGAGATAGATGCGGAGTCGCTGACATCGAGGCATACAATGTGGATCCTGCCTGATGAAGAAGTTGCTAGCTCTTGCAGGGCCGACGCTGACTCGGGCTTTCGGCATGTGGCGACGACGACGTTTGTGGGCGAAGCAATGAGCTGCTTGACAATCTCGAGCCCTATTCCACGGTTCGCGCTGCAGGAGAAAGAATAGGTACGGGTTATCCGTCGAGAGTGGGGAGGCTTGCTTACCCGGTCACCAGCCAAGTGCGCACGTCGGACATTCCGTGATGACTGAAAGAGAGGCGATGGGAGTCAACGCAGACCCAAGCCGCAAACTGGGAGACAGCCCACTATAAGTGTGTATGCGACTTAATATCAGACTTGCCTTGAGATAGGCCGGGAGATTCCCAGTAACAGAGCAGGAGGAGATCTTACCGTACGGGTTTCATGGTCTGTTCCTTAAGTACATCTTGAGCACATCTGATGATCAGTGCCTTGGCAAGTTTACGGAAAGTTGACGATGATTTGGAAGGGTTGGACGCCTCCCTTTGTATGCCATCGGACGAGGTAAGGGTCTCCTATTCAGTAGGTATGCGCTCCTCAGGGTTTGCGAATCGAAGACGGTAGGACGTATTTCCGGGCCACACTCTACTGCGTAGGCTAGCCTGAAACACATCATTAGTAAGTGTATGTAGATATTGAACATTCATGCGAACCCGTCGATGTACTATAGAATATCTCACCCGGGAACGGACGAGCCTGCAGTAGTGCTGATTCCGAAGCGGCCACTCGAGTCAGGCTTCGAGTCCGACATCGTCGACGGTTCATGCGTTTCCGGCGACAACAGGTTTGGCCTGCGGTGTTTGTCCTCGGTTGAGTAGGGCGATATTTCCAGTTTATCGTTCTTAGAGAGTAAGAGAGCTCAGTGGTATAATATAGGATTTCAGCGATCGCATGCTGTGGCGGGTTGTGACCTTCAAGTTGTCCTTGTCACTGTAAGGTGGGCGCCCGCCGCTACCGCTTCCGGGCCGCCGGTGCTCTGGGGCGGCTACGCCACCGTTTGAGCTTCCAAGGACTCGGAGATCACTTATATTCTCGGTGAACTTCCTCGACTTCACAATCCCTCGAACGCACCCTTCCGGACCTGGTCCTGCTGCACTCTATACAACTTCCCAACTCCCGGCGCCGGCACGGCCTCCTCCTTGCGCCCATGGTACACAAGCCGCTGCTGCTTTCCGAGCGCCTCCAGCACCCACTCGAACCGCGCAGCCACATGTGCGTACGCGCCCTGATTCCGAGGTTCTTCCTGCACCCACCAGAACTCGCCCGCACGCGTGTACGTAGCCAGCGCGGCGCGGAGCTCGTGGAATGGGAACGGGCACAGTTCCTCGACACGCACGATCGCGACGCGGTCCTCAAGCTTGCGCGCCTTGCGCTCATCTACGAGGTCGTAGTAAAGCTTCCCGGAGACGAGGAGGATGCGCTCTGCGCTGCCGGTATTTCCTTGTGGGTCTGCGAGCACGGGTTGGAAGGCAGTCGAAGGCTCGAGCTCTGAGAGCGACGACGAGGCGGCCTTGGAACGCTCGTTAATAAACAATGTGTAGCGCAAGGCGAAACGCGACTTACTGGCAATCTCAGTAGGCCCTTGGGGGCAGCTACGATCAGAGGCTTGCGGAAATTACGCTTGAGCTGCCTGCGGAGTAAGTGGAAGTACTGTGCTGGCGTCGTCGGGAAGACAACGTGCATATTGACGTTGGAAGAAGCCGCGGTGTCTTCCGGGATGAATGGGTCGTTGGTGAGCTAGAATTTGATCCGGAATCAGGAAGTTCATAGTATCGTCGTAAAAGAGGATCAACCCACCTGAAGCATGCGCTCAATGCGCGACGAAGAGTGTTCTGGACCTGCCCCATCCAATCCGTGGGGGAGTAGCAGGACGATACCGCTTTGTTTCAACCATTTTGCTAGAGGGTAGAATTATGAACGAACTTCTGGGTTAAATGCGACTTACTCTCTGCAGATGAGATGAATGTGTCGATAATGATCTTCCAAGATACGGATCAAGGGCTCTGAGATTGAAAGCTTCCTTCTAACAAACTCACCTGGGCACCATTGAAGAAGTCGCCGAACTGTATATAGAATACGGTAAGCGTGAATGCAGTCTCGTGGAACGGATCGACGGACCTGTGCCTCCCAGATAGGCAACAGATTAGGCCTCTCCCAGCTCACGCCGACTTCGAACTATCACCGCGTCAACAACACAGTGCATTTTCAGTAGACGTGTACGCACTCCGAGGACTGCCATTTCACTGAGTGAACCTGGTCACAGTGAAGGCAAAAAAATCAGGTCGACGACGCAGGGCCTAGAAAATTTCACGCACTGTTCGCAAGTTCCAGTCTTCCGCTAGCTCCCAACTCCGCATTCAAAGGCACGATGACGGCTTCCGTCTTTTGGTCCACGAACATTGCATGTCTGAGGACAAAAGAACGATATCAGTATGTCGCAGCCTTCTGCGACATGTCGCAATGGTACCTCTGGCTAAATGTGCCTCGCCCGACATCCTGACCCGAAATTCTGATGTCACACCCTTCCAGGAGTAGAGAACCAAATGCCATTGCCTTCCCATTCGGACCGTCAAAGGCGAAAAATGAGACGAAGACTACTTGGACTCACCTCGGCAGTCGCCCAATCGAGCCCGGCGCCTTTTTCCACAGTCTGAATGCGACGCTTGACATGTCTATGTAACCTGGGATGGATTTCCTAGCAGTAAAAATATTCCAGTTCGATTAAGCTGTGAGTGAGCACATGTTGTAGACACGTACAAAGCCTTCGGGAACCGTGACACTAGCCTTGCCGACTTTTTCCAGGATCCCTCGCTCGACACCCGTTTCTGGGGCGCGAAGGGCATCCGCACTTGCGGGCCATACAATATTCTCCCACTGGCCTTGGAATAGCGTCGGTGACGGGGTGTAGGAGGTAGACTTCGCGAGCTGGTCTTCGAGATGTGCTTTGTATGCCTCGCGGACGGACACTGCGGACTCCGATGTGATGATGCCGTCGGACTGAGAGGAAGGTTGAATTATGAGCGTCGGAAAAGTGTTGTCAGGGCAGGCTTACAATGAGCTTTTCCTCGTACAGCGTAGGCACTGACTTGCGAGACCGGATCTGGTCATACATGACGGGCTGCGTGAAGGCAGGCTCGTCCAGCTCGTTGTGTCCCCTTTACGATATCGGGTGAGGGTGGATGCTTGAGATTTCGCGAGAGGAGAGCTTACCATCGACGGTAAACCAACAAATCAATGATTACGTCCTGAAGAAGCGTCAGATCGACCAGTCATCCACCTCTGCACGGAATACCGACCTTGCGGAAATAGTTGCGATATTTGAAAGCAACGTCGACCGCTCTGGCCACATCTACGAATAATTATTCCAGGAAATTGAAAGGTTGCAAGTGTTAGCTCTGACCGACCTTCTGGGTAATCGCCATTGACATGAAGCACAGGTGCATTGATCATTTTGCCGATATCCGAGCAATACAATGACGATCTGGCACTCGAAGCCGGGGTGGTATAGCCGATACTTCGAAACAAGACCTGTAAAACACTGCTCGAAACAGCGAGACAGGACTCACTTGTTACTGGAGGCCAATAATAAGCATATGTCAAAGGAAACATAGAAAAGAAACGGACTTCACTACAACGTGCACGCTGCCACCACTCGTAAAATGGGGTAGATTGCCTTCGTGATCATGATGAGAAGCGAACCAAAGAAATTGGAAAGAGTACACACTGAGACCAAGACCCTCCATGACGACGCCTTGGCCTGTGAAGCTGGCGTCTCCGTGAAGTTGAACGCACATCGCTCTATCACCGAGTCTACAGTCATCCGGAGATGTCTTCAACAGGGAGTATTGCTTGGCACGCGTCTTTCCGAGAGCGACGGGGTTGATCGCTTCGAGATGGGAAGGGTTTGGCAACAAGGACACTTTGACGCGTTCCGAACCCCCATAGTCCAACGTTGGCGAAGCGACTGACAGAAGGTGATTGAGCGTGACTGGGGTGTACATGGTTTGAGCAGGGACTTACCTAGATGACTGATAACATCGCCTACAGCGCCCAGATCTTCCGGAATTTCGAAGCCGCCCTTTATTTTATGGAACAGAGCGGCGGGCGAATATTCGAGGAGACCGGTCAGCAGGTTCAGGCGGCCGCGGTGCGGCATCGCCAATATGATTTGCTGCACCCCAGCTATGTCGCATCCAGTCAGGTGTCGAGACACAGTAAACAGTCTCCCTGACCTTGAGCCGCTGAAGAAAAGAGCGCGTCCAGTGCCGGAATCATCGACTCGCCGCCCTCGAGCCCGTAGCGCTTCAGGTTTGGGAACTTGAGCTGAAGGAACTGGTCGAAAGTTTCGCTCTGCGCGAGCAACGCGTGGATACGCGCCTTCCTGCGCCTCTGCTCCTCTTCCTCCGGCGGCGCCGACCGCGTTTCCAGCATGTGCGAGAACCAGAGTCGCTCCGTCTTCGACGGCGAGTGCATGTACTCGTACGCAATGCGGCCAACGTAGACAGAACGAAGATGGTTGGTGATGTCGTGAAGCGTCCAATGCTCCTCCTCCTCTCCAGTCTTAGTCCAGACGATGCCGTTGATGTCGTAGGTCTGCGAATCGTCGCTGAGGCCATACCGGGTCGGATCTAGTGCGTCGACGTCGTCGCGCTGCAGGAGATCCAGTGGGTCGATTCGCGCTGCGCGATGGCCGTGTGTGCGAAGAGAGTCGACATAGCGGAGTAATGGCGCATTTTCGACGCGGTTCTGGAGCTGAGATGTCGAGTCTATGGAGACGGATGTTTGAGACACACGCGACGGAACAATCTTGGCACTCACAATCGGGCAACATGAAGTCTCGCGGTTTCCTGAATCCAAAAGATTCGTCATGGTACTGCCTCCCTGATGCCCTGAGCCCCAAGAGGCGAGTCCCCGGTGGCCGTCGATACATCCTGCTGAAGAATTGGTTACGCGTAATGAGCGTCCACGGGTATACGTTTGGAGACAGAACGCACATAACTACGAAATTGACCTAGACTTTGAAGGCCATGTACCGTAGAGAAAAGAGGATATCTTCAAAGCTCAAGGCTTCTGTCCAGAGACAAGCTTGCAAGTTTCAGTGTCATGAGAGACTCAGAGAGCCGCGGCGTGCGCTTCAGGAGATCGGCCCGGAGAAATCTGAATTTGGGCTATGCCGGCCGGGCTACCCGTAAAAGTCAACTCCCCGCCGTCTAGCAGTTGTTCGGCCCTCACCATCCCTCCGTCGCTTCTTCATAAAAAATGGCGTTACCAATGCCCATCTAATGGGTCTGTTACTCTGCACGGTCTGCATACAAACCTGGATCACGAAATTCCAGAGTTTTTCCAGCAGCACTACTTACTCGGAGTTACTAATACTCCTTCCACTCGGAGCACCTCTCGTCGTCGGTGACATGATGGCAGGTGTATGCCTCTACCACGCGACAACGTCCGTCTACTGCTCCTTCTGCAACTTGAGACTGAGATGACAATGCTTGAAAATTTTCCATTTTTCAAGCATAGAATTTGGCTGGTCATCGCTGATGATGTTTTGGCCTGGCAGATACTAGTTTTCCGTGCGCACTGTCGGACCACCACGAATGCGAATATCAAAAGGCCCAGGTCAAGCCTAGGTCCGAATGTTAGTCAATGACGACGAACCGTCTGTCGCTCGGTACCGCTGCTGGCGTCCCTCCCAGAAACGCGGGTTAGCAAGTTCTTATCTGCATATTCTACTGACTCAACGCGTCTTCTAGATCTCTGGTTACTCGAGTCAATGCGGAGCCGTGGAAGACGTTAAAATAGATACATCCAGCCTATATTATTGGCCCCGTGGTATGATACATCTTCATGAATGATGGAGTAGCACACTTACAAACCGCTCTGAGTAGACTGTCCAGTGCTGACAACACCAGGATACCTCTCTTCGTCCACAGGCGTCATCCTGAATTATCATCGCGCTATGGCACCGACGTTTTTCCTGAGTGGGTCTCCGGTACCGAACACGACTTCTGGTATCCCTTAAAAGAACGGTCGGACGCATGCTTCATCACTACCAACTGATCTTCGCCCTCACACCTTCGTAGTCAGAGGAAAGCTGCAAAATGTCGGACACGTACACATGGCTCGTTACGGGGTAAGAATTTCCTGCCTCTCACCGGAAATGTTAAGCTTATTAGTGGCCTGCCGGTTAGATCTAACCGGGGAATAGGGCTCGAGCTCGTCAAGCAGCTAGTCGCGTCGTCGAACAACATCGTTATCGCCACCTGCCGCAAGCCCGGGTCTGCCTCTGCCTTGACTGAACTCGCGTCCGCTGCTCCAGGAAGGCTCCACATCGTCGCACTTGACGTTAGCGATGGTGCGTCCATCAAGGCGTCCGTCGAGCCCGTCAAGGACGTCCTCGAAACGCATGGGCTGGACTACCTGGTCAACAACGCCGCAACGGTGAGTTTGATGCCTTCCCAACACTTCTCGCCACTCATGATTCACTTCGCTTACATCTCCAGAACAACGGCGAAGACTCTGCCTTCACTTTCACAGAAGAAATCCTTGTTCGCACGCTCAAGGCAAACGTGGTGGGCCCCGCGCTGATCGCGCAGGCCTACCTCCCATACCTCGAGAAGGGCAAGCGCAAAGTTATTATGAATCTCAGCACAGGGCTTGCCAGCATCGCGTCGGGCTACAAGGACCTTCTCGCGTCGTATAGCATCAGCAAGACCGCGCTCAACATGCTGGTGAGGCGTCCGTTCTCTGTTTCCTTTATAGACTGCCATGCCGATGAGATCCTCGCGCCAGACTTACAAGCAGGCCACCGCAAGGCCGGACATCATTGCTTTCGTGATCGACCCGGGCTGGGTGAAGACAGGTAAGGGCGCGCCTGTGCACCCGCATCATGTCATTTGCTCATATGATCTGTATTTAGACATGGGCGGACCGAATGCTGTACTGGAAACAAAAGACTGTGTTGCGGGGCTCCTCAAGATCATCACATCGGCGACTACAGAGCAGTCGGGAAAGTACTACGGGTACGATGGACAGACCATTCCTTGGTGATCGGTTAGCAGTGCGTCCTTGTGTGATTGAACTTGACTAGTAACTCAAAGCCGGTATGTACCTAGATGCACGCCCTCATTCAAATCAGAAGTATCAAGCCTGTTGCGATAGTTAGAGATGTCGTATACACATGCCTTCATGAATAAGCAAAGACTGAAGGAGTCAACCACGGCTGATCCAAGCCTTCCGGGCTAGATTTGTCCGACAATTCGTCGCTAGCCTCACTCCCATCGTCGGGATCCCCTTTGCGGTGCTCCCATACGTCGGAATGCTCCTCGAACTCATAATCCCCGTCCACCTCCCCGAGACCACCATCCCACACCACTTCGTCGACCAGTTCGTGGAACTGCCGCACCTTCTGCTCATCAAAGGTGCAGCGCGCGACGTCGAGCAGGTGCAACCTCGCGTTGACGACGTGTCTGCACTGGAGCGACCGCAGAAGCTGCGCATGCCACGGCGCATCATCAGGCAGCTCGTCGTAATCGTCCGTGTTTGCATCGCGGACGACGACGGACTGCAGGTGGGGGAACAGAGACAAAGCTGCCACGCTGGAGTCGGTCCCTGAATGTACGCAATATGCTGCTTGTCCGTCGCGTGCAAACGTGCAGTCAAGGCATCCAAGCACGTCGAGGATAACACAGGTGCGTACCCCGTAGAGGCACAGATGTGTCAGCGCGGCAAACTGTTTGAAGGCAAGCACCACCTGGTCCACAGTCATTGATCGCGCCGTGCGCATGCTACTTCTGAAATCCAGGGACAGTGCCCGCAGCCCGTTGAGTGCGATGGTGTCTGATATGCCGCGGAACACGAGAGACAGATCACTGTCAGGCGGGTAAGCAGTGTTTTGCATCCTGATTAGAAGGTCTGGTTCAATGGCGGAGGAAATTGCCGACTGGCGGTGTTCGAAAGACCTAAATGCGGCGAGACGTAGACCCGCGTCGTCGTATTCTACGGAAAAGGCTTGGAAAGAGGGAGGGTGCTTTGAACTGGAGCGCAAGAAGAGCGCGAGTGCCGGGAGTGGATTCAGGCTGCAGCGTCGCGGGAAACGACGTATAGCTGCACCTTTGCAGAGTCAGCAATTTCACTCTGCCCCAGAATCCAGAGAATGCAAGACCAACGGTCTCAAATGGAGAGCTTGGAAAGATGCGGTAAGTTGATAGTACGGGAAGGGATGTCTTCTATAACGAGTTCGTTAAAAGAATTGGACAGTATCAAGGACTCTAGGTTAGGCGAGTTCTCGAGAAGATCCATGAACTTGGCACGCTCGCCTGGCAAGGTGGCATGGTTCAAATCGAAGTAGGCGAACGATATCCGGGTCAGACTACAAGCCGGTACTTTTTTCCAAGGAGACCGTAAATTGACGATGGTGATTTCGCGTAGGCTGGGAGCTTGTCCGGAGAACAATGGCGAAGGCAAGCGGACTGGGTTCGTAGAATAGTTGGAAAAGTACTGGAAGGACTTCAAGGATGGCGAATTGCTGAACCCGGGGCAGAAACCGCCGGATCGCTGTGAGGCCGGTATAGATGGCGGGAGTGAAGTGTAAAAGATCGACGGAGATAGGTCTTTGGTGAACACGAGCGATCATCATGTCTGTCCAAGCCGGGCCAATCGAGAATGTTATCTTTTGCCACAATTCCAGGGCGTCCAGTGCTACTTGTCTCCAGCTCCAGCAGACATGAGTCACCGTGATCCATCCTAGCATGGAAATCTGTTCACGGCCACTTGGCCGGTGACTGAGGCCTGGTGGGCACTCAGATGCGAGACATTGGAATATAAACGCGTGGATTTCAAAGGGTAGACGGCAGGTATGTGTAAGTGCGTTTCTTCGTCGACGCAGAGAGACGAGAGACTGAACAGCAGCGTCTACGGGTGACGGATAGGCTGGTCGAACTCCATCAGGAAAATCCCTCTGAAATGACAACCGGTTGCGAGCGATTGTGGCGATTGCAATCAAATCAGTCAATTGTAACCCCTTGCCAGGGAATTGTGATTTAATCACAGTCTGATAAGCACCTTACATGTGCCTTGCAAGCTTCGCGTCCGGCCAATCACTCCGTTGCCGTCCAAGTACCTCCTTTCGAACCTGTATAATATTTTTCGAGAGTTTCGGCATATGTACAGGTAGTGAGGGCGGCGTGAAAAGGGCTCATGGCTCAACGCATATTTACCACAGAACTCAATCAGCGGGGCTCATCCAACAACCATGTCTCCGTAGTGTACCGGTATTTTTCGCGAGGTGATTAGCAATGGCTGACAAATACAAATAAGTTTCCCTGCGTGCCCGAGTTCGAAACCGCCTGAGAGCAACTGAGTGAGCTTGTGAAATTATCGGTCGAAAAAGTGAGATATAACTGATAACGGTTTAAGGCGAGATTAGATGTGAGGCGGGAGAGCAAAAGGCGGGGTCAGGCGGGGAGTGGCGGGAGTCAGGCGCTGGGTCAAAGAGCCCGCCGGAGAAAATGACTTTTGGGTGCCATACCTCCGGGAATTGTGATGAGATGGTGGAGATCGCAAGGAGATTGTGAGCTCTCCGTGCTCAATGTAATGGCTTGCAACCAATCATGCTAATTGTAACCAAATTTGAAGATTGTAGCCGGGTTACAACCGGCTGTAACCCGGTTATGATTTCCGAGGGTTTTTCCTGATGTCGGAGTGGCGTGGCAGAGGCCAGCGCGACTGTCAAAACTGTCAAAATTTGATCACGTGCACGCTCGGCACCTCGGCGAGCCAGTCTGTGGGTCGCAGGGGCGCGAGGCGCATTTGCTCGCTGCTTGCATCACCACGTCGCTCACGTCGTCTCCGTTGTTCAACGTTCAGCGCTCAGCTACTCTGCTCCCAATTCTCCGACAGCGATATGTTCCTCTCAAAGTCTTTCGGCGATCCGGTATCTCTCCACGACGACTGTTTCGAGCTCTTTCGGCCGGTTGAGAGCAACCATGAATGAGGCAAGGGGTAGAAGGGTTCTCGTGGGGCAGAACCTGCAGCAAGCAATGTTGAGATGGCAGACGCAGGGCTAGGTCATCAAAGAGAATTGGTATGTCTATTCCTTCGTTCATTCCGCCATCCCGTCCCACTATGTACGACGAACGATGCAACCGCGCCTCGAGGATCTCAAATTTAGGGTGGCTTGCTGGAGGAGGGCGGGCTCGCTTTCTGATGCATATATTCGGAGCACAGTCATACTTGGAGAATCAGGCGTATGTTGACGTCTTCTACAAGAGCGGTCAGATGGCGAACATCTTGGACTTGTCGAGGTTGAGTGGGTTCTGACCCATGGTGACTTGCATTGATGCCTCTGAGCTGTTTCATCTCGGCGGCCTACCATTTAGGCGATGAAATGAATAAGTCTGGAATACATTTACCTAGCATGTGCACACCATAGAGGGCTGTAAACAGTGAGAGGTGAAAAGAGGCCGTGGTGAGCAGCCGCCGCGTCGCGCGTGCGCGTCGACGCAGGTCGACGCGCCCCTGCGACCCACAGACTGGCTCGCCGAGGTGCCGAGCGTGCACGTGATCAAATTTTGACAGTTTTGACATCAATGCCCAGCTCTCCGGAGAGAGGGGTGAGAAGTGAGCAAGCGCGCGCGCGAGGCCCCAGACATCCAGCTGTCTCGGGTCCTTGACTTATTCGGGCCGAGGGGTGCGTTGCAAGGGATGGATTGCGGTCCCTGAGCGCATCTCGGCGAACCCCGCAAGAGGGTCCGCCTCAAGCCAACTCGTGAGGACGTAGTACGTAGCGAGGAGTAAGGTAGGAGATCTAGATCAGAGATATACGAAGCAAGAGAAGCGTGATGGGATCGTAAGAGAGGGGTAAGCGAGATAAGAAAGTAATCGGAGAAACAGATTAGGGAGGTGAGGTGGGGCGACAAGAACTGCGAGCGGCGCGTAAGAAACGAGATGAAGAAGAGACAAGTGGCTACATACCTGCGAGCGGCGCGTAAGAAACGAGATGAAGAGCAGCGCGCTCGCAGGCAAAGCTATATAGATACTAGCCAGAGTGGCTCAGAAACGAGGCGTACATACGATACAAAGGGAAGCGGTCCGGAAATCCCGCGCTGC
>MU277201.1:322522-359154 GCA_022160305.1 Artomyces pyxidatus | reverse complement strand
ACCGCGCGAGCAGTGTCGTGCACACGCTGCCAGATGGCTACAACGACACGGCCGCCCTCGGCGACGATCCCGATGCATTCCCACCTCCACTACCGATTGGGTATGACACAGTACTACCCGGATGCATATGCCTGAACGATACCATTGGCGCAAACGTTCTTCTGGTCACTTTGGTCAGTTTGCATGGGTTCTCGCCGATTGTTGTCATCAAACTCGCAATGCTTTTGCTCCGCGTATGTTGTTTGCTCGGTTTCTGAACGAACTAGTCATTTTTGATCACATATGTACAGCAAGTCGTCAGACGTACATAGACTACTTACGCTTTCACTTCTTGCGACATATAGTGCATACGAGTCAGAACGGTGCTTATAAATGCTGAAGATGTAAGTAGCTAGAGGTGTAAGATGATGTTCTACCTCAGAGGTAGCGTAACAACCAGAGTGTCGTATTCTTCCTCTGCCTCAGAAAGCGAGTCCTCCGAATCCGAATCATCCTCTTCTCGGCCCAACACTGCACTGTCCTCGGACAAGTCGTATTCCTCTGCGGTAGGCGGGCCTCGATTTCGCCGCGACTTCGGCATCACTGTCTTGGTAAGCGCCCGCAGGAGCACTGGAGGCCAACTCAGCTGGAGGCGATTATGTCGACGGCACTGCCGCCGCTTGTAATTACAACTGTCTGGTTCACTCGTATTGCTCAGCGCTCAGCCCCACAGCCTGAGCGCCCAGCAAATTCAATTCGCAGCCGTTTGCTCTGGCAGTTTGCTCTAACTTCGACTGAGGCGGCAACCCGACGACCAATTGTATTTGCCCACCATACCCTCTTCGTGAGTTCTGCGAGTGTCCTGCTCTATGTTTAGGCAGAGGTGCAACGACATACCAGCTTCACTTGCCAGTAGACCTCTCATCCAGATCTGTACGTTGTCTCGCCGCTGGCACAGCCTTCGCATGCGCTCATGAATATGAATGACTTTCAGGAACCTTGTCAGGAACAGATGAATCCGATCTTTCTGAAAATCGTTGGGTGACAAGTGAGCCATCTCGAGATCGTACGACCTGTTTTAAACGTCACTGTCGACATGGCCTTCTTGCATACGATACTTTGACTAGCTCGCGGGAACACAAGATTTCAATGAGATCGCGCATCGGCACTTACGGAGTGGCGAGCTAACCGAGACGTCGTCGCAACACGAGGGTCTAAATGGACTGGTCTTGGCGATCGCGAGGGGCACATGCAAGGCACCTTCACGAACTTAGCCTCACACCCTCTCTCGAATTGGATACAAATTTGTGCTTACTCTCCAGGATCGCCTCATACATCCGCCTCCCCATCTCTCCTTCAACTCCTCGTCTCTTCGATAGTCTGTTATGCATCTCCCACTCGACACCGCTGGAATCTCCTCCCAGCGACTCGTGCGGCGCAAAGGAGGAACTGTGAAATATAGGAAGAATACTGGATTGGACGCTCCGAAGAATGTGCCCATGCCCAATCTACCTCTTGGACGCAAAGCGACAGCATATGGTGGCGGTGGAGGGAGTCCGGTATTTCTTCCCTCTGGAGAGCCTTTCGCGGGAGAGACGGCGGGTGGCGGAACGCGCGCGGATATCTACGGGACCAGGTAAGGCATTTCCCAGCACCGTGTGCGTGTCGGTATGAATTCACTCAACGCGGTATGCCCTCTAGCGCGTACGGAAGCGGGTACCCGTCTGCACGAAACGGCAGCCGTGGCGCAGTCATCCAACCGAACTTGCCTTACTTCTTTTGGCCCGTGGTCTTTACCAACCCTCCTTCCAGCGCTGTCAGGCAGCTCGATCTCGGCGAGCAGGTATGTCGTCAGGTCATTCATCCTTTCTCTTTCGTTCCTGAATAAGATTATCTTTACTTAGTACGGACCACTAGACAACTCTAGTCGTCCCGGAGGTGCGATGGCCGAGGCGCACTTCCTATCCAACAACACCGGGTCGATATTTCACGTCCTCGCGGACAACGGCACCGTTTCCTCACTTATCACGTACTTCACGGCGAACTGCTCACACAATCTAGACGTCGCGGCGTCGAGCACAGCGCCCGCAATCTTCGATAACTCGAACGTCACCTCGGGGCCCGCGGCACAGCCATGGGAGGCGGTCCAGTATTACCGCGCCAGCAGCGTCGTGCTCATGCTCGACGGATACAACAACACCGCCTCACTTCCGAGCGGCGCGGACCTGGCGCTCCTGAACTGCTTGAACAAAACGATTGGGTTCGGCGTGCCGCTCGTCAATGCGGGTTCTCATGTGATCCCGCTTGATATATGGTGCTTACTCTGCTCTATTATGAGTGCATACCTTCTTCGACGCCTCGTCTGAGGCACATTTCTTCCTCTGACGTCCTCACTCCCGTCCACCATGTTTTTTTTTTCTTTTTCTGGTTTTAGGGTTGGGCATGTCTGTATTGGACACGGACACTATCACGCGTCGGACGCTTCGGTGATGATTTATATATGACCACCATAGGTGTAGTTCACGTTCACTGTACGATCCTACTCTCCAATAATGTATTTTTATCTTGCTACCGAAATACAGGAGGCTGCCGTGCACTTGGGATTAGCTGTAAGTCCGAATTTCTTCCTACTCCCCCTGTAAGTATCATGAGAGCTTTACATAAAAGATTTTTCCTCGATAGATCTACTACATATCGACTAGGTCGATGCAACCATAGGTATAGACGGTCTCGATGCCGCGATGCTGTCCAAATGCGACTTGTCGCAGGGCACTGCCTTAGCCCGCAAAACGAACATCATGCATGCAGCTAAAGCCTAGAATGTGACAAGGACGGCAGCAGACACAGCATCGTTGTCGTCCTGCTCGGAATGAGAGTCTTCTGAGCTTGAAAAATCCGAACCGTCCGACTCGTCAGAAGCTGACGCCTCCTCGTCCGAATCATCTCCTTCGCGATCCTCCCAAACATCAGGCCGCTCCTCAAACCTATAGTCTTCATCGGGTTCGCCGTCATTTCCATCCCACACCACCTCCTCGACGACAGCTTCAAGCCGCCGCAACTGGTCTTCGTTGAACTCGCAGCGAGCGACTTGCAGTTGTTCGAGCTTCTTCAGGACAGAATTCCGATTCTCGAGAGCTAGCAGTAAGCGGGTGTACCAGGGGTCTTCCTGCTCGTCAGGCCAGGTATTTCCATCTTTGATGAACAAGCTCACCTCCAAAAAAGAGAATACGGTCGTCGCTGTTGATACATCGAACGTCGAGAGATTGCAGGTTTGGCAACAAAGGTGGTTTGACATTCTGCTGTTCAGCCGTGGCAGGCACAATGTCAAACCCATCGACCCAATGGATGCGACGATGGCGTCCCAGCAGGGTAAACGTGAAATTAGCATGGACACCGTACACACGCAGATGCACGATGGACGGGAATAGCGCCAAGATCTGCGCCCATCCACGCGTATACAATGGGGATACCGTATCGCTGTCCCTGAAATCTAGCGAGAGCGCTCGAAGGCCTTCGGTCGTAAGGGTGTCGAAGATAGTCTGGAAAATAATGGTAAGGGTATCGGTGTTGGTGGGTCTCCACGGTTTGCTCAGTCTGAGCAAAAGTGGCGGGTCGTGTTCAAGGAGTGTGAATGATGGGCGGCCTCGTCCGTCCTCTGAAGATCGGGTATCTGCTGCGACACACAGCCCGCGATTGTCGTATTCCATGGACATGGTTTGAAAAGATGGGGGGGATTCCGCTCCGGAACGCAGGACGGAAGCCAACGCAAAGAATAGAGGCATGCTGTTGTCAAGCGAATTACTCTCGGTCGAGGCGTGAAGATGTATCTTGGACCATGTGGGGGCCTCGATGTGATCCAAAAGCCATGCAACATTGGCCCACGGCTCGCGCAGAAACAACTCCGACAAACGGGGGAGTCTGATACGAGAGGAAGGACGCTGGCCATCGAGCCCGATGAATGTATTCCTGAGGGTCAGGAACTCAAGATTGGGTGATCCCTTGAGGAAATCCAGGAACTTGTCGCATTCGAGCGCAGACCAAGTACGCGTCATGGTGTGATAGGTCGTGAATGTCAACCGGGTCAGATTTTGACCAGCAGGGATGTCGTGCCAGGAGAATAAGAAATTCGAGAACGATATTTCGCGTAGAGTAGATGGGAGATTGAAGAATTGGTAAGATGGTGGCGGCTGCGGCGAGAGTGCAGACACGGACCAATCTGAAAGAAGCCTAAGAGTGTGTAGTTGCAATACCGGTCGCGGGAAGAACCAAGAAGAGATCGTGTCGAAGTGCCCGCTGACAGTCAGACTCGTCATTCGGGGGAGATGATCAGTGAGTATATCGAGGTACTCTTTTTCCCTCGAGTTGAGGACTGTGGAGCAAAGAGTCACAGAAATGGGAGTTTGTTGAGAACGAGTGAGTATGCGGTTGAACCACGCGAAGCCGAGTTCGGGGGTAACTTCCCTCCACAACGTGGGGATATACAAGGCTACTTGTCGCCAACGCGAGCAGACGTGGGTCACAGTGATCCATCCCAATATTGTATGCTGAGCGTTGGGTGTTTCACGGTACTGGTGACTTGCGAGGCCAGGCAGCTCCGCGAGTGCAAGGGAATCAAATATGAGAGCAAGGATGTCGGAAGGGAGCATCGCGGCAGGCGAGAGTGAATTGCTCCGAGTACGAATGGCCGTCAGAGCTCGACGACAGGCATTCACTTCGTCCGTGAGAACTCGACGGCTTGCGAGAATCTCGTCCTCAAGAGCCTTTCGGCTCGCGCGAATCTCCTCCTCTAGAGCTATCATTCTTGCACTGATGTCTTCTTCCAGCTTCTCCTGGCTGATGCGAAGGGACTCCAGCGCTGGCAGCATTGCTTCGTATTCACGATCAAGCGCTTGACGTGCCATCTGGCGAAGATCGCCTCTGATCGAAGTGAAAGGAGTATAATGAGCGACCTATCTAGAATTTGAAAGACCTGAAGGCCATTGAAGGGCTGTATGAACAGATACCAGAGACCCAGACCGTGACGGTATTTTCAGAATTCAGAAAAAGAGGACAAACCTTGATTCCAAACGGAGTTCGTTCACCCCATCCATTCTCGAAGCTATGGTCACTGGCTAACTCGTTCCGGGAATCAAGCCTACCGAGAGGCAGTTGAAGACGATGATAGGTAGCTGACTGAGGGGGTATAAGCTTGTCAGGTTTGCCAACGTCGCGCATCTCGTACACGCCTGTGGTCACGTGAGCATGGCTCGTCCACCCACGCCTGCTGATTTCGTTGGGACTGTGAAGTGTACTTAATCTGGTGTACCGTACGTCGTATGAGTATACACTAAGTATATACGAATCACGACAAGTACAAGTCGCTCGGAGCCCTTGTACTGCCTGACAGTAAGATATAAGCGCAAGAAGCGGTCCGCTCTCCGCCGCCGCGCATGCAACAAGTGTCGTGTCCACTGACTCACTTATCCATGCACAACATCTGCCTCCGAGAGAAAATCACTCCTATACTCGTCTCCATGTTCATCAATCGGTCTTACTACTATGCAGCCTTTCCTTTAGCTTTCCCAAGCTCGGGACATCTACATACTCCCAGCGGTTCACCAAGTGGCGCGCCTGCTCGACGAGTGCATCGCTGCCAGCAGGGTCCCAACCCGCGCCTTGAGCGCCGCCTGCAAACATGACGGGCTCGCGCACGATGTCGACATCCCCTCCCATCCATGATCTAGCACACATCGTGCAATCCTGTTTTCGGCGGCGTTCCCGAACCTGCGCTGGCAGGTACTAGTTAGGTACACCTACTTGTCTCGACACCCAACGAGTAACCTGGATGCCTCATGTCGGTCGTCGTTCAGCCCCGAGGTGGCACAGATATATGCATCTAGTCGGTGCATCGCGATTCGCAGATAAGGCCCTTCTAACCACGATGCCATTGCCGGGCGGATTCCTCGCGTCAGCTACACGTAGCTTCCCTCCGTGACTACTGTCGCGAGAAGACGAGGATTCCCCGTAAAGAGGCTCTTCACTGTCTTTTAAGAAGGGCTCGCCCGAGTATTACCTGGAGTCTGCGCCGCGTCTCTCCTCTTCGCACGTGTCGTATGAACAGCAAACGGACAGCTTCGCCGAGCAGCACGCCTACTGCACGATCCGCACCGGGCACGCTGTTCAATGCATGCCTGTGCACGTTATACGACAGATTTATTTAGCTCAGTACTAGCGCAATGTCACTGTACGTTGTCTCGCTTAGCACAGCATTCGCATGCACTCACGTATTGTTCAGGATCAAATAGTTGGAGTCGCATAACTTCCCCTACATGATATTCTACAGGTTCGTGACCATCGTAGTCTGATCTTCTATCTCTCACAATCGACACTATGTACATCGAAGGAACTGCCTATCGGTGGAAGAGTAAAATGCGTTCATCGGAGTCACTAATCGTAGAACTGCACTCACAGCATGGCGAGCCAACTGAGATGTCATCGCGACAGGAGGGTCAAGATTCGGTCAGTGAACTGCATTCTTTTGACTCAATTCCACAGCTCACCAATTCATTCCTAGCTGTGGCGGGTCTTGGCGATCGCCAGGGGCGTCCAGGCACGACACTAACGTCCTCGCATTGACGTGCGTATAGGCTCCGTCGCGTTCACCTTAAAATCGCGCTTGTTCTGGCAAGATGACTTCACTCACCCCATCTCCTTCAACCGGACATCCTCACTCCCACCTATAATCATTCTCGTAGTATCCATGCACATCCCACCCGACACGAGAGGCACGACACAGCGGCTGGTGCGCCGCAAAGGCGGAGGAAGTCATTACAAGAAGAAGCCAGCTGGAACGTTTGTTCCCATGCGCAACATACCGAGTGGCCGCGGGGCATATGCATACGGCGTCGGAGGTGGAAATGCGGTCGTCATTCCTGCTGGACAACCATTCTCTGGAGAATCGGCAGGTGGAGGGACTCGCGCGGAGGTCTACGGGACCAGGTACTAAGTTTTCCTCGTCACCGTCTTCGAGACTACTTGCCGACCTTTGCGCCCTTCTAGTGCATATGGGAGTGGGTTCCCATCAGCGCGCAACGGCAGCCACGGCGCGGTCATTCGCCCTAACCTACCGTTCTTCTTCTGGCCTGTTGTTATAACAAATCCAACTTCGAGTCCTGTCAGTCAAGTCGACCTCGGGGAGAAGGTGAGTTTCCAGATCCTCTTTACCTATCTTCCGTCTCTGATCGATCATCCAGTATGGACCACTCAATAATCCCAGTCGTCCCGGAGGCGCGATGGCCGAAGCGCACTTTCAGTCGAACAACACCGGATCCATCTTCCATGTCCTCGCCGACAACGGCACTGTTTACTCCCTCATTACGTCGCTCAAGGCGAACTGTTCCCACAACTTGAACATCGCCGCTTCGAGCACAACGCCCGCGATCTTCAATACTCTCAATGTGACTTCTGGGCCGGCGGCACAGCCCTGGGAGGCGCTGCAGTATTACCGCGCGAGTAGCGTTGTGCTTATGCTCGACGGATACAACAACACTGCCTCGCTCCCGAGCGGCGTTGACCGGACGCTCTTGACATGCCTTAACAAGACGATCGGACAGGGCGTGCCGCTCATCAGTGCGGGTTCGCATGCAGGCCCGCTTGATCTTTGGTGGCTGTTGTTGGCCATCGTGAGCGCGCACGTCTTTCGACGCCTGTTCTAAGGCATCGCTCCACCGTTGGGCTCTCGTTCGACTATCCCTTTTTCTTTCTCCTCTTGTTTGGGTTTGAGCATGGCCATTCTAGACACGGACACTATCACGCGTACGTTGGACGCTCATGTTACGAATTGTATACTTCCGCCCTGGGTGTAATTAACACAGCCTGACTGACTGTACGTCTTCTGTATGATCATAGTCTCTGACATTGTATACCTGTGGAACTCTTTTCACTTCGGAACGGAGCATGAGTCTCTGTATCATGTTGCGCTGTCCTCTCCATCAGCTGTCTATGTCGAGCGTAAGTCAAATCTTCTTACTCTCAAAGCACCCAGACTTGTCGGACGCTACAATGGGGATTTCAAGCAGTGACCCTGTCCATGCTCTGTACCTCCACCACTGCATCGGGACCCTTCTGTATCAGCTCAGTTATTTCCTTTGTTCTAACATCGAATGGCGTGCCACTTGCTCTGGTTTCAGTCTCGAGCGTTCACTGAGGTCATGAGATCCTAGTACACCGGTACCGTCACGGCGAAAGTAGAGAAGCTGTACAGAATCGGACGGCCCCGACGCAGAGCGATACTTACAGAACGGCTACACGGCCCAGCCGCCGCGAAAAAAACAGCATGACTCTTGACCCAGCTTCTTATTCTGACACTCGACATTCCTAATACCTTGAAGGCAGTTTTGCGCCCGCAAGACGGCATCGCGAGCGCCAGCTTCAAGATCCAGATCCGCGTGCCGCTCGTGCCGCGACACAGCCTTCAAAGCAATCTAAGCGCGACCTTGGCGAGCTCCCACATGTTCTGTATAGCTTTCTCCTTCTTCCCGGAAGTTATGGGCCTGACGAAGAACGTTTGAAGGTCACGCTCGTCGGTCAGGCTTTTCTGGAAGCCTATAAAGCTCGCGTCGGTCTCAGACCAGTCACTCGCTGCTCCTGCGAGACCCCACATCTCGACACTTGCACGCTCGTATAGCCAACAACAACGCATTCGTCATCAGGCCCCAAGGATCAACAGTTTCGGCGACAATGCACATTCCGTTCATCTCACCCGCCAGGAAGAGGCTCGAGCGTCGCAAGGGCGGCGGAGGGAAGGGAGGCGGGGGTAAAGGTGGAGGCGGCGACGGGGGTGGTGGGTCATCGAGTGGTGGGTGTCTGACGATACGGCGTTGATGGACGAACTGCTGACGATATGCTCCAGGCGGACGCAGCGTACCGGTTTCCAGCCTTCCTGCGGGGAAATCCTCTGCCACTACCAGCGGTGCTGGAGGAGGGAGGCCTATAGTCATCCCACCTGGGCAGCCATTCTCAGGTCGCTCCGCTGGGGGCGGAACCCGCACTCAGGTCTATGGAACGAAGTACGCCTCCTTGCACCACCCACTAATAATCCGAGCGCTGATAGATTGCATTTTCGATTACAGTGTATATGGAAGCGGGTACCCTGGCACCGCCAATGTTCGTGGTGTCGCCGGCCTCGGGCTGCCGTTTTACTTCTGGCCTGTCGTGTGGGGTGGTGCTGGATTTGGCGCCGGTAGCTACCTCCACGACGAGGGAGAGGTGCGATCATTGCCATCCCCCCTCTTCCTGCAGCTAATCGCGACCCTTATAGTATGGCGAACCGGACAACTCGACACGTCCTGGAGGACCCATGGCACAAGCGCAGTTCCAGTCCAATAGCACAGGGTCAATTTTCCACGTACTCTCCGACAACAGCACCGTCGCTTCCCTCATCACATCTATCAACGCAAACTGCTCGTCCGACCTTAGTTTGTCGAACTCGAGCACTGTCCCGACGGCGTACGACGCGACCAATGCGACGGATCCGAAGCCCGAACAGGCTGTGCAGTATTACCGCTCGAGCAGCGTCGTGCTCACGCTCGATGGTTACAACGACACGGCGGCCCTCAATAACGATACCAATGCCCCCGCGACGCCGTTACCGAGCGGAATCGATACCACCTTGCTTGGATGTTTGAACGATACCATCGGGTCCTCAGTTCCGCTAGTCGATGCTGGTTTGCGGTGGGGACCACCCAATGTCCTTTCCCTGAGCCTTCTTTCCCTCGTTGTATTCCGTCTGCTAGCATTCTAAGCCTGCTGTTTTATCTGGCGTGCGCTTCCTTTTTTCCGGCGTTTTCTTTTAATTCTAAACACGAGTTACCTCTGCCTATCGTGCGCGCGATGGTGTTCACCCGCGGAGGCAAGGTCATGGGTGTCATTTGGATCGCGAAGGCGGTGTCGATTTTCCCGCCCATCGCAAAGATTTCCTCACAGGCGACGATATCGCTTACTATACATTCTTCCGGCCGGTTTTTGGCCGCCCACCTTTCTTCTGAGGATCTATGCTGTGCACGATGTTTTCATCTTCGATTAAGTAGGATCCAACATAGTCATAATTCAATATTATGGTCTTGTATACATTTCAGTCGACAATGACTAGTTGATGGTATGTAATCTAGAATATTGGACCTTCAAAAGAGCGCCTGAAAGAACTGCACCAGAACGATCGACATGGAAATTAGAGCGACCGGCGCGCCCAACTGCATACCTGCGCCCACGAGTGGCACGCTTTCCCCCGTGGTGACATTGATGCACGTTAACAACGCGGTATCGATTCCAACCGGTAAAGGCGAGGCCGTGGCACGCGGATCGCCGCCCAGCGCGGCGGAGTTGTTGTAGCCGTCGAGCGTGAGAGCCACACTGCTCGCACGATAATATTGGATGGCCTGTTCAGGGACCGGACCCGTAGTATTTGAGGCGTCGTACGCAATGGGCGCTGTGCTCGAGTTCGACACGCTGAGATAAGACGAGCAGTTCGCGTTGATTGTCGAGATGAGCGAGGCGACGGTGCTATTGTCTGCAAGGATGTGGAACGTCGTGCCCATGCTGTTGGACTGGAATTGGGCCTGCGCCATTGGACCTCCGGGACGGCTCGTATTGGACGGAGAGCCGTACTGAAAGGCGCGCATGTATTAGTCTGGCGAGGAATAGTAAAACTGTGAAATGTGTACCTCCAGCTGCTCGTAGAGGTAAGCCTCGGTGCCTAAGAAAACACCGCCCCAGACTATGGGCCAGAAATAAAATGGGAACGGCAAACCAGCGACTCCACGATTGCCGTGGGATACACCGGGATATCCACTCCCATAATAGCTACATAAGCGTCGGTAACCCTGTGCTGAAAACCAAGTCGACAAGACGACGTACCTGTTCCCGTAAATCTGATTGCGAGTGCCACCCCCGACGTGGCGTCCTGCGAAAAATTGACCCGAGGGGATGACAGTAATCTTTCCCCCTCCCCCACCGTATGCAGTGGCCGAGTGCCGACCACTTGGAAGTCCCGGAATAGAGACCGGCTTCGAAGGTTTGCTTGGACTTCCTTTGCCTTTCGAGCCTCCAGATCCGCTGCTCTTGCTGCCGCTACCGCCGCCACGCCCTTTTCCTCCGCCTTTGCGCCTCACGATTTCCGGCAGGTCGCGCCGGGTGACATCGCTCCTAGATACAGATGTGAAACCAGGAATAAGCATGTTCTGTCGTTGGCCGTGGATCCGAAGACACCGGATAAGGTCGAGGTTACAAGGGTATCTGTGAAGAAGAGACGAAAGGTAGCGTGAAAATTTTCAGACGGCAGCGAATTTATGAACCTTCGAGTTGTCTCGGAGGCAAGACGCCCGAGGCCACGGCCGCAACGTAGAACCAGTGCTATGCTTCGCCACAATTCATATTCGAAAGGAGTCGGCCCCTATGTGCGCATGAACCAAACTCGATGCTGTGTAGGAAAGGGCCAGTGGCGGTGTTGTGCGGAATGGGACCATTCTAGCGCGCCGCCACAAGGATCGTCGCCCAGTACTTACAGATTGAACCTCCGTCAACCTCTGGATAGTTCTATCTGACTGTTACCGCAGAGCGCCGCAGAGCATGTCAACAATAGGTGTTAAGTGGTTGATGAGATGAACGATGATCGCTAAGAGACTCAGCCTTGAGCGCATCTGGAAGGATAGCATCGCGAAACACCGTGTGAAGAAGAAAGCGATGTATACTTGAAGACGTGCAATTTGAGACCCGGTGCGTCGGTCGGCTTGTCTGCAGCAGGAAGTAGGGCGGTGCTGACAAGTAGCTCTGGTCGTGATATAGGATATGTCTTCCATGACGGTAGGCGCAAGAGGCAAAGTCGGATTGACATCCCGCCTACCAGGAAGAGACCCGAGCGCTGTGAAGTGAGAAGGGCCCGGGGGTAGAATTCGAAGCGGAAGGGACGGTTCATTGATGCCGCCGGTATCTCGTGAACGGACGAACATCCCAATCTCGTGCTAGCCGTTCTCCAACGCGAATGGAGGTGAAGAGTTCTTTCAATTATTCTGCTGTTGAATTGCTGTTGAACGTTCAAGACGACAGGTGGGATGCTTACTTTCTTTGACAGTTCAAGTTCGAGTTGGCGTCGTCTTGCGGCTCGGAGTAACAGGGAGTAACCCGCTTTGGTCACATGACCGTGAGTATGTCTCAGCACACCGCGGCAGCTATTCAATCGGAGTCCTGTAGACTGGTGGCCGAGTCTTTACCTTTACAATGCTCTAGGAGACGATGCAAATATGTAATTACTGTCGAGATATTAGAACGAGAGAAGGATGGCAGCAGCTACAGCTTCGTCTCCATCCTCATCGGAACGCGGGTCTTCTGAATCCGAATAATCTGAATCCTCCAAGCCGTCTGACTCGTCCGAAGTTGGACGTTCCTCATCAGAAGCTGACCCCTCCTCGTCAGATTCAGAATCCCAATCATCTCCCTCGCGATCGTCCCAGACATCCAACGTCTCTTCGAACTCATATTCACTGCTCGCTTCACCCCAATCACCATCCCACACCATCTCCTCCACGAGCTCCTCGAATAGCTGCGACTGGCGATCGTCGAACGTGCAGTGAACGACTTCCAACAATTTGAGGCTCGGCAGGGTAGATTTTCGACTCCCGAGAGCTAGAAGTAAGCGGGTATACCAGAGCTCTTCGTGCTGGTCAGCCCCCTGTCATCAGCCCTGAGGAGCTAGGCTTACCTTCAGAAGGTTCGACCAAGTCATCGTCGTTGATATACCGAACGTCGAGAGACTGAAGGTTGGGCAGCAACGGCGGATCGACAATTTGACCTCCCGCGGCAGATCCAGTACCATTCGTCTCGCTGATCCCAATTTCGCGACGACGGCATCCCAGCAGGTCAAAGATGAGACCGGCACGGACGCCGTACACACGCAGATGCACTACAGATGAGCACTGTGGCAATATCTGCGCCCATCCGTGCGCGCTCAGTGGAGCCACCGCCCCGCTGTCCCTGAGATCCAGAGATAGTGCTTGAAGATCTCCCGCCGCGAGGGTATCAAAGACATTCTGGAACAATACGGGAAGAGTGTCGGTGTTGTTAGGTGTCCTTGGCTTGCTCAGCCTGACCAAAAGCCGAGGGTCATGCTCGAGGTGTGTGAAGGACGGGCGACCAGTCACGTCGTCTGCAGGCAGCGGATCTGCAGCAAAACACAGCCCGCGATAGTCATACTCCATAGACAGAGCATGGAACGACGGGGGATGCTCCACACCAGAGCCCAGTACAGGAGCCAGCGCACGGAGTACGGGTACGCTGTCGTCGAGTGCTGGGCTAGCAGTCGAGGCGTGGAGATGTAATTTGGTCCACTTGGGGACCTCGATACGCTCCAACAGCCATACAAGATTCGCCCAACGTTCGCGTAGAACGAGCTCGGACAAATGTGGGAGCCTGATACGGGAGGAAGGACGATGTCCGTCGAGGCCTATAAATGTATTCTTGAGGATCAGGGATTCGAGATTGGGCGAGCTTCTGAGAAAATCCAGGAATATGTCACATTCAAACGCAGACGAAGTACGCGGTGCAATGTCATAGGCCACGGTTGTGACTGTTAACCGCGTTAAATTATGACAAGCAGGGATGTCGTTCCAAGAAAATGAAAAGTTGGAGAACGATATCTCGCGTAGAGAAGACGGAAGGTTGAAGAATTGGTATATTGGAGGCAAATTTTCGGGCATAGACCAATTTGAATGAAGCTTGAGTGTCTGTAGCTGCGGCACCGGATGTGGAAAGAACGAAGAAGAGATCGTATCGAAGTGACCACTGACAGTCAGGCTTCTCGTTCGGAAGAGGTGATCGGCGAGCATTTCGAGATAGTCTTTCTCCTTAGAGCCCAGCACTTCGGAGCGAAGAGTGATGGAGATGGGCGTTTTTCGGGAACGAGTGAGCATGCGCTTGAACCACGCAAAGCCGAGCTCAGGAGTAACCTGATTCCACAGTGTGGGGATATCCAAAGCAACTTGTCGCCAGCGCGTGCAGACATGAGTCGCCGTGATCCATCCCAACATCGTATACTTGGCGTTCGGGGCCCCGCGTCGGTGACTGTCAAGACCGGGTGGCTGGTCGAGTGCAAGGGATTCGAATACAAGGGCGAGGATATCGGAGGGGAGCATTGCAGCAGGCGCCAGCGAATTGCTTCGAGTACGGATGGCCGCCAGAGCTCGATGACAGGCACGAACTTCATCCTCAAGAGCTTGACGGGTTGAGAGAATCTCGCCATCGAGGGCTCGGCGGCTTGCGAGAATCTCGTCCTCGAGAACTTTTCGGCTCGCGTGAATCTGATCCTCAAGAGCTTTCTTTCGTGCACAGATATCTTCTTCGAGTTTCTTCTGGCTGATGCGGAGGGATTCTAGCGCTGGAAGAATTGCCTCGTATTCGTGCTCGAATGCCTCACGCGCCTGTAGGCGAAGATCACCTCTGATCGACGCAATAGAAACAGGGCGAGCGACTTGTTTGAGCCCATGCAATGTCAAGACTGCGGAAGGTCTGTAGGAGAGGCCAATGAGACTTTTCGCGACCCAATAAAACACAGCAAACCTTGAGAAACATCCGTTCGCTCCAACTTGGAGTCCAGCCATTCTCGTAGATTCAAAAGGTCGCTTTTCAATAGTTAGTCGTTCGAACACGAAAGTAGGGAGATGGTGAGTGACTGTGAGTTGACCAAGAAGAGTACAAATACAACGGCTAAGTACTGTGGACGGACAGTCTCAGGGCCATTGTGGGTGACTGAGTCATCATCCAGGTCTCCAAAACGGCGAAACTCCCACGTCTAGCGCCCTTGAGCACCCCGGGCCGTCCTCCCGCCCAGCGTCAGGCATATCCATGCACCTTAGGAAATTAGTTAGCAACCTAATAGCTAGCTAAGACGATTCTTTCGGGCCCATCTTTTTGTTTATGGTTTCTTCATACTCTACAGAATTCAACGTGATCGTAGTGCGAACGTACAACTCGGGTAAAAGCAAGGGTATTTACTGAAAAATCCGAGTCCTTTCAGGAGAGTGCCATGAAAGTGAGTAGAACGATGACTAGCAAAACCGTCACTGCAATCGACCAGCCCGAGCTCAACTGAACGCCCGCGTTAACGAGCGGTACACTTTCACCGGTGGTGGCGTTGATGCACATTAACAACGCCGTATCGATCCCGACTGGTAGAGGCGAGGCCGTCGCATTCGGATCACTGCCCAGTGCGGCGGTGTTGTTATAGCCATCAAGCGTGAGAGCCACGCTACTTGCGCGATAATACTGAACAGCCTGTTCGGGGACCGGGTCGTTGGAGTTCGTTGCATCGTACGAAATTGGCGTCGTGCTCGAGTTCGTCATGCTGAGGTAGGACGAGCAGTTTGCGTGGATCGTCGATATGAGCGAGACAACCGTGGTGTTATCCGCGAGGATGTGGAACGTCGTCCCTGTCCTATTGGATTGGAATTGGGCCTGTGCCATGGGTCCGCCAGGACGACTGGTGTTGGACGGCGATCCGTACTGGAAGGTGGACGTGAATTGATAAGAAGATGAGCACGGTCAGCCGAACACTTACCTCAAGCTCCGCATTGAGATAGGCCTCGGCGGTCAAGAAGATACCGCCCCAGACGATGGGCCAGAAATAATATGGGAACGGCCTATCGGCGACCCCACAATTGCCGTAGGGCACACCAGGATATCCACTCCCATAGCAGCTGCAAAGCACCGATGAGGATGAAGTCAACACTGAAGGTAATAAAACAACAGACCTGCTCCCGTAGATCCCACTTCGAGTACCACCCCCGATGCTCCGCCCTGCAAAGGACTGACCAGAGGGAATGACAGTGATCTTACTGCCTCCCCCTCCGTAGACAGTGGCTGAGTGTACACCGCCGGGAAGGCCCTGTACAGAGACCGGTTCCTCAGGCGCGCTTGGACTCCCCTTCCCTGTCGCTCCTGTCGAGCCACTAGATCCGCTGCTTCGACCGCCTTCATCTCCGCCACCGCGACCCGACCCCCCGCTACTATGACCCGATCCGCCACCTCCGCCACCCTTGCGTTTCACGACCTTCGACCCATCGCACCTAGTAGCTCGGCACTTAGAGGAGGCGGCGCGGGACGTGATACCAGGAATAAACATGTTGTGTGGATAGCCGCTCGACTGGAGACGAAGACGACGAGCGATACAAAGTTTGACACTGAGGGTATCTGTGGGTGAAAGGTGGAGGGCGGGATGAAATCAATCAGTCGGCCACGAATTTATAGACCTCAGAGATGTGAAGGCCCCGCCACTAGTAGTGAGGCCGCGATCACTAGGTGGAACCGACTATTTGTGCTATGGTCCGCCACAATCCGTGTTCAACGCGTACCTGTGCTCCGTGTGCATTACAGTAAAGAGCTGTGTGGGAGAGAGGTAGAAGAGGGCGGTGCCGCGCGGAATATGGACATTGTGGCGGTCGCAATGAGGATCGCGGCACTAAAAACAACTGGGCGCTGCCGTTCAGCTACCGCGGCGTCAGGGCGCTCTGACAATGGTGTAGGTTGAACGATGGAATGCCGTAGTGATCGATAGAACACTCAGCCTGTGAATAGAAGGACACAGCATAGTAGAACAACAGGTATGAAAACCTATCTTTGGATCCTACGACAAGAGCCGGGACGTCCTCGGATTATCTTAAGCAGGAAGCACATACGTTTGAATCTCTCTTGTGCATGGAACGTCTTCGAGCGCTCGCGCTCTCGCCAGACGCAAGAGGCGGCGTCAAAGCAGTCGGAGTGCAATGCCACTAGAGTGATTAGAACCATCGAAACTTCGGAACATCATGGTCGGCGTCGGTGTTTGCTAGCCGTATGCAACCGGTGTAGTTGAAGTTCCATCCCATTTCCGGAAAACGGTCGTGGGTGAGACGGAGGCCAGTGCAAAGGTTACGGCCTGGACAAGATTTGTACGTTGGACCACTGATCCCAGTCGAATTGTAGTTGCTTGGACCTGATCTGACTTCAGCACTTCACTGCGACACGATTTTGTCATCGAAACGTACGATCCATGGGTGTCAGTCTTGCAAGGACGTTGGAAAGACGACGCATGACGGGTAGAGTATAGAATGAGAAGCAATGCAGGTCTGACGAGTTACATCAGTAACACTTGGGCCTCCACGTTGGTTGTAGTGTACACGTATCACTCATAGACCTCGTGTAGTTCTGACCTCAGTACAAGATTACTGGCCGCGCTTGACAGACACGTCAACGGAGGTCGACAATCTGCGAGAACAACGGAAGGTGTGCGCGTGACAGACGATCGGAGTTCCGTTGCAGACTCAATACCACTCCTGTCGAACCAAAGCAAGGTTAGATACGTATACTCACCGGCAGTCCACTCACCGACAACTAAGGTTCCGAGTGACCCGGATAGCGCGGTCGTAGTGATAGACGACTGGCATTGGGAGGTGAGATCGGAACCGGCAGACAAAAGCCCGACGCTCCGTTCCGCCACAGCACACAACGCTCGGAATTATTCAACGTCGAAATTTTCGACACAAGACTATGGTACAGCAGACAGAGTAATGTTATTTTTCGCGTTCAAGGCGCTCAATCGTCGACAGGACGACACAAGAAGAGCATGGACCTAATTTTTTGTCATGGAGAACATACGCCGTACGGAAACACAAGCAACATAGCTTCAATCACCGGTCCTCCACGCGACCGTCGCCACCCCACTGACCCTCCTGGAACACCCTCTACACGTTTATGCGATGAGTGTTGATGCGGTGGCGGAGTCGTATTTGAACGTGGGCGGGATCTGCTGCTTCGTCTTGTAGTAGCGCGCAAGACGGTGGATACGCGACTCGATGAGAATGAGGCGGAACTTGGAGTCCTTGTCCTTGCGGTTGGTCTCGAGGTGCTTCCGCACGGCGACCGCCTTCTTGACCAGATGCCACAGGTCCTCCGGGATCGAGGGGGCAAGACCTGCGACCGCGAACGCCTCGGTCACCATGAAATGCAAAGAGAAGGGTGATTGGTACCGTTCGACTTCAATATACGAAGGATCTTGTTACCCGTGACGAATCGCACTTGGGGAATCCCGTGCGAGTCGCGGAGGGTTACACCGATTTGGGAGGGGGTGAGACCCTTGCGCGCAAGTTTGCCGATGTGCTCGATGACATCCTCAGGAGTCGTCTTGAGCCAGGAGGGCGGGGAGCGGCGGTAAGGGAGGGCAGAGGACGCTGGATAGTGTGGTTGTTTTAGTAGATGGGATGATCACGGCCGACCAAAACGTACAAATGCCCTTGCCGGGAGCGTGCATGCGACCCATATTGAATCTATTGCCGACACAGTCAGTCTGAATACTCCAACAAACTGCACGGCGGCTACGCTCACAGTTTTTGAAGGGGGAAAGTCTTGAGGATAGGTCGTCGGTGCTGTTGAGCGCGTTGGAGGGGATGTCACGCGTGACCGTCGGTGGCTGGTGGCTTGAGCAACTGTACAGTTTCAAACCTTATTCCGCCACACTGTTGCGTGCACGTACGCTGTCCCGCCCTCAGCTAATATCGCCCCCGCAAGTCCTCCCTTCGACGTCGTTGCTGTCGACGGTGTCAAGGCCGCTCCTTTTCCTCCAGGTACGCGTTCCTTCAGCATCAGGTACTGGTATGGTGCTGAATGTGAATTTCTTGTCAGTATGAAGCTCAACATCGCCAGTGCGTTAACCCCAAATCGATTGCGCGAATATGTTGTCTGACTTGTCTTCCAACTAGACCCCGCGACCGGGGAACAAAAGACCATCGACCTCGATGACGAGAAGAGATAGTACGTCTAGCTGTAGACGATGCGTGGTGTTCCCGTGGCTGACTTCACGTCCGCGTAGCCGTGTCTTCTATGACAAGAAAATCGCCCAGGAAGTTCCTGCCGACTCAATAGGCGACGAGTTTAAGGGCTACATCTTCCGTATCACTGGCGGAAACGACAAGCAGGGCTTCCCAATGAAGCAGGGTGTCCTGGTCCCCTACCGTGTCCGCCTACTGCTCTCCGACGGCCACTCTTGTTACCGCACGCGCCGTGACGGTGAGCGTCGCCGCAAGTCCGTCCGCGGCTGCATTGTCGGCCCCGACATTGCTGTTCTCTCTTTGGTCATCGTCAAGCAGGGCGACAACGAGCTCCCTGGGCTCACCGACAACGTCCTTCCCAAGCGCCTCGGCCCGAAACGTGCGACCAAGATTCGCAAGTTCTTCAACTTGACCAAGGAGGACGACGTCAGGAAATACGTTGTCAGGCGTGAGGTTGTCCCGAAGAAAGAGGGCGCCAAGCCTTACCAGAAGGCGTGAGTATCCACGCCTCGTATTTTAGGTTTTGGCGGACTCATCGTTCGCCGTAGACCCAAAATCCAGCGTCTCGTCACCCCTATTCGCCTCCAACGCCGCCGCCACCTCCACGCCCTCAAGGTTCGCCGGATCGAACATCAGCGCGAGCAGAAGAGCGAATACGAGTCAGTCGTTTGTTGTCATTCGACATAGGACCATCTCTCATCCCCTTATGCAGTGCTCTCATCGCCAAGCGTATCGCAGAGAAGAAGGAGAAGGTTGCGGCCATCAAGGCGTCTCACAAGAAGTGTGTACCTGCGCCCTTTTCCTCTATGCCTATACTAAGATGTTCCCCAGGACCGCATAAGTGCACAACTTGGCGGTTTCGGTTTTCTATGGTGCTACGCTCATGCCCTGTCTATCTCGTATATTTCACTCTGTCCTGTCGCACCTCCTCCTATGCTGCATGTGATGTATGGCAAACCATATCAAAACCTTCACGACCTGAACGAAAGGCTATATGTTCTTCAACAGCTTCTCTGTGAGCGGCTTCTTGACACGTCTCTAGGAACTGTCGATTGCACGATATTCCACCAATTTCTGACTGCGTTGAGCCCCATGTTCGCAGTTCCTCCGATAGTATATCTGTCCCTGTTCACGCGTTCACGATTCACTTGAGGTTCTTTGACAATGAAAGCGCTAAGCGCAAGCGATCTTGGTAATGTTTTCGTCAGTCAGGTCGAAGCTGGTCGAAGTCTGGCGACGGGGTGGCGGACCGCCGGCCAGACTAGCCGTCGTCGTTTGACATGCATGGTGGTCAGGTTTTCGCCTTCAACTGCTTCTTGAAGCAGGGCAGCTATAAAGGGTCCTTGGGTGAGCACGTTCATCTGTTGCTGCTGCATCCTACCAACTTGATCTGATCCTACCATGTCTGTCCCCAATCTTAAGCTCAACACCGGCGCTGAGATCCCATCCATCGCCTATGGTACTCATTGAGTTCTACTGACTGAGATCCAAGCTTATCGATTACCCCGCAGGCACATGGCTATCGAAGACAGAGGATGTGTCGAAGGGCGTTGAGTACGCACTCGAGGCGGGCTACCGCCACATCGACTGCGCATGGGGATATCTGAACGAAAAAGGCGTAGGCGAGGGCCTCCGCAACTCGGGGGTGCCGCGCTCGGAGATTTTCGTGAGCACCCTCCCATGCCTTGATCGCGCGCTGATCGAGCGTGCGCGGGGAAGATTACCAGCAAGCTCTGGGGCACTTGGCATCGGCGGGTAGAGGCAGGCCTCGACGAGACCCTGGCGGCGCTTGGCACAGACTACCTAGATCGTGCGTCTAATCGCTGTATTGCGCGTCCCGGCGGCCGTTCACGGGGCGTGTTTCAGTCTATCTCATGCATTGGCCCATTCCACTCAACCCTAGCGGCAACGACCCTCTTATCCCCAAGCGCGCGGACGGCACCCGCGACATTGACGAGAGATGGGATATTAAGGACACTTGGAAACAGATGGAAGCCGTACTCAAGAAAGGTCAGATGCACTCCACTGCGATCGGAAACATAGCCTCTACTAGTGGGCCTGACCCGCCGCCGCCACAGGGAAAGTCAAGGCGATCGGCGTCTCCAACATGTCGCGGAAGAAATTGGAGGCCTTCCTGCCCGACGTGGAGATTCTACCTGCCGCCTGCCAGTTGGAACTCCATGTGTACAATCCCGACCACGCGCTCGTCGCATATCTCAAGTCGCAGGGCATTCTCGTGCAGGCGTACTCGCCGCTCGGGTCGACCAACTCGCCTCTAATTCAGGACGACACCGTGGTCCGGATCGCGCAGAAGTACCCGTTCGCGCCCGCGGAGGTGCTGCTCGGATGGCTTCGTGAGTGTCTTTGGAGTTCCGTCATTGTGGTTTCCCCGGGCTCATGCTGCCGCGCGACCCGTCGGCCCAGTGTCCAAAGACCTCGTCGTGATCACACGTTCGCTCAACCCGGTGCACATCTCTTCGAATATCACAGGCGCAGTGAGTGCTTCGAAAGCCTTGACCGCTGGAGATATCGCGGCTTTGGATCGCATTGCAGAGGCTGGGAAGCAGAAGAGGTACGTACTTATTGATCTTCGCGAAGGCGACTCAGAGTAACCCTGCCAATCTCACAGGATGGTCACCCCGCCGTGGGGTAAGTGATCCCTATCTCCTATCTCATTATAGATGCTCATGCTCGATCGTACATAGGCGTCGACCTCGGCTTTGACAATTGGCCTTCCGCGTAGATGCAGTCGAGATTCTTGTCTCCGGGAGATGAAGCCATCATGATGCCGAGCTATTCGGGAGTTTATCTTGAACGGAATGAGTCATTCCGTCATTCAGAATTACGATGCCAGTGCACCCCGCCCAGGCGACGGGGCTGCCGCCGAGAGCCTGAGCACGAGCATCCGACCCCGAATGGCCAGTGCGCGCATTTCAAGCGCTTGTTCTGGAGCCGGGCAGGGCTGGCGTGGGTCCACCCCAACTAAGACCACGATGTGGGTAAGTTCTCGCTAAGTAAGCCCGCCCGTGTTGCCCATATGTTGCCGCGTGTATGATCCTACACAGCGGCTGCGGAAGACACATGTATATGTTTGGCCAAGTGGGGAACGGCTAGGCCAAACCTCGGCGATTGCAACATCGCACGCATCAGAGCACATTCGGGCTCACTGTCTTCCGACATGGCTGAGTCCGCGGATCCACGAATGCTGGAGGCCAGACGCTGCGAGCTTGATCATGATCTGAATACTGACTCTGAGGGAAGATGCTAGTGCGAACAGGGCACGTCGCACCATGATATCATCGGACGGCATCGGAGGGGGACACACTGCCGACAGTTCCTGTCCGCGAGCTTGGGCCCGGTTAACGTTAAACCTTATAGAGACGAGCCTGGTGGCAACGTTCATGTTGCGGTCCCGAATGAACGGTTGGAAAAGCACCCGTGTGCATCGATCAGGGCGGGAGATGCATCCCTTGCACCGCCCGGGTTTGGGGCCAACGTCCATACGGGCGCACGAAGCGTCTCGACGCCATTTGCGTGCCTCCGCAGCGGCGACGCGAGATCTGGGAGAGAATACGAAGTTGCTTCGTGTGCTGCGGGACCGACGGCTGCCCTTGGCCCCTTGACGACTGGGCGCGTGCCCACATGCTGCAGCCCGCCATCGTGTGAGTGAGCCTGCGCGAGCGACGCGAACCTGTGGCGCGAGCCGCGGCCACCCACGTTCCTGGCCGCCTAGCTCTATGCTAGCCGAGCACTGTGTTCCATCAACCTGCAATCTCCGGGCGGACCTGGGAGCAGTGAGCGCATAACGTATACGTACGATGCCGGCGGGTGAATAGACTGGGCTGACGGAGCCCCATCAGTCATTTTGTGGCTGTAAAATCAAAGTAGCGGACAGTAGCGGAACGCCTAGGACGCTATGAATTCTGTGGTCACCGATGGAGACGTGCTGCTCGTCGGCCCTTGGCAGCGTCTCGAATGCGGCAATATTTGCGGAGATTTATGGGGAGTTTCGAGGAGCACGAGGCTGCGCCTGGCTGCATGATGGCCAGCACAAACGAGTTACGAAAGAAGCTCGGGGTTCCCTCATTTGGGTGCGCACCCTTTTCGGAAGCCGTCGTTGAATTGGTTGGAAATTGTTCGTTGGACTCGAATATCACAAATGGAAATCAATTGGGGATGCTTCCGCCGTGCTTGACGACGACCACGAGCGCGCCGTCGACGACCTCGCTTTGCCGACGCAACGACGACGGCGACGACAGCCGTCTATTTGGATCTGGACCAACAGTCCCCGTCACCAACTCAACATTCCCATTTCATACCGCCTATGGCGTAAAATCTCGCTAGCAACGGGAAATAACACGACCGCCACTCGCTTGTCTTGCCCCATTTCGTTCTGCCTCCTGGGTCCTCTTGATAACTTGCCGTCCTCCTTCTTGCCTCATCGTGGCGTGCCCGCGAGAGTTTGCGCTACCCTTCGGGGTCGGTCGCCAACATGGGCTCCGATCGATGCGCACAGGACCCTTCGTGAGTCTGGGCGGCTCCTGGCCAGCGCAGCGGCCAAGCTCGCGCAGCCGATGGTCGGTCGCGCCCTCGCGGCTAGGTGCGTAGCGCTGTACTTGTTTCAGGAATCTCGGATGCTAATCAATGAGGTGCGGCAGGGAAAGCGGCTTCGGGCTCGTTACGTAGCGTCTGCGATTCACCTGTGCACGTCGCTGGCGCTGATTCTCGACGGACCGCCTCTAGCCGATACCCGGACGCCCACTACACCAGTGAACCTCGTTTCGCCTTTCAAACTTGGCTTTCTGTAGCATGCGACGCTTCCAAATGGAGCTTCACAGGTATGTGTTCATTTCAGTTGGAGGCTGTGGGCTGATCCGGGGCCATATGGCCACGTTTTCGATTCCAGTAGTGTTTGCTCCCGGTGAACAATGTGGGCCGCAATTCGTTTCCCTGGTTGACGTCGTCTCCACGAACCATCGTAGGTTCGGATCACTTGCGCCTCGTTCGAACGCTGGAGTCATTGCGGTGAAGTAAACGGACATGAAGCCTATGCAGAGGTGCGCTCCTTCTATAATGATTCATTGCTGCCACATGTGCATGGGAAACATTCTTCGTTGGAAACCTCGCTTCATTGGTTTTCACGGATACTCAAGGACATAGTCGGTGAATTCGGTGCTCTGCAACCTGCATCATACGTGAGCCATACATATGAAATTAAGGCGACCAAACGTGAGTCACTATGAAATTCCATGGGAATTGTTTAGTCAATGGAGTTGGACAGGCTCAGCCTCTATGCCTTATTTACGACAGGCGGTTGTCTGTTTCTGTCAATTCGGCAGCCAATCTACATAACGGATGACGCGGTGGCAACACACGGCTCTCAGCCTCGCGTTCGTTTTGTTCCCTCTGGAGAGAGGCGGAGCATCGGCGGTCTATTTACATGTTGCCAGCACATACAGTTGAGTTCCTGTGTCGCGTGGTGGCTCGCGACTGACACTGGTGCCTGTCAGCTCCTCCGCCGGGGAGAATCGCCCCCGCGCTGACAATGTCCAAGGAGAAAAGTGTGTCTGTAAGCGTATCGTTTCGTAGCTCCCGTATTCCATTCGCGGAAGCATTCGCTATACTGAGGAGCTGAGGCCAGCATGCCTGCTGTCAATCAGGTTCGTGATTGAGGTCCATCAGCCTGTTCCCAACACGATCTTCCATCGGAGAACATCCTGCGAACGAGGCTGCACCCACTGGTTGTGCCGCCACGTCGAACAGGCTCCAGAGTGCGGAGACCCGCCCACGGACGTCCGATATCTGATAACCATGACGCATAACCGAATGGCGATCCGCAGCGATGACTTGCTCAGCATCGCAGCGCTTGGAGCAGAGCCCTCGACTGAATGGTTGAGCCCCTCTCACGCTGTCTTCATAGCGCTTGATATGGGGGTGGGTTTGATCGGCAGGGCCCTGGCATCCCTCTTCATTCTTCTATGAAGGTACTTCTTTTGCCGGGCCATTGAAAGACACACGTTACGGAGATGGGCATCTTTCGAGCATTGCATTGAGGACCGACTGTTTCTTTGAATAGAAGCAACATGCTGTGTTTGCATCTGGTGGGAACGCCTGGCGATCGCGTGTACTTTGGGGTGCGTCTGCCCTTGGCTCTCCGTAAGGCTGCTCTGACGGCGTTCGTGCTCGTTCCGCAACAGGTGACCCTCGGGTGATGGCTTCCTGATGCGGCTGAAAGAGGAATGCTGGCGGAAAGAAAGCCCTCGGACTGTTCACGTACAGTTGTAAATTGCGCCGAGAAGGCTCCTGCTCGTCCGCGCCAGTGATCTGTCGAATCTCGATGATGCGCCTCGAGGCACCAGTGCATTCCCAAGTAGTCGACAGCGTCTGGAGGCCCTTTGTGCAGCGCCGCGGCGCTTCTAAGTTCGCTTGCGCTGAATCACACAGAGGCCGGCAGATCTCGGCAAGCTCCGGAAGCACTGAGGTCGTAAGTAACATCCAAGCAACAGTGCAGTGGGCATCCGACGATCCCCACCTGAGAAGGTTTAATGTTACGAGAGGCCCATGCGCTCCCCGCAGTTTGTAACACTGTGCTTGAGATCAGTGGGACACCTCGCCGCTGTCACAATCAAGTCACAATAGTCCGTTTTTTCTCACCGTTATGCAACCGTCGTGTTCCCGAAAGCTGTGGCAACATGTGCGCCAGGCAGCTGCCATCGATCCTCTACGTAGCGCGGCGGCGTGCGCGGAAATGGGTCCATGCATCTTCGAACGGCTCCATGAGCAGTCGCAAACCTACTATCGCCGCGTTGCCATACGTTACCATGTGCCCTCTGTGATTCGTGAAACGGGAGCTACAGCAGTTGCCACAGGAGAAATTATTTTTTCCGGAACACCGAGGCCCAACCGCAACCGCTGCAGATCTCCGAGTGGCTTGCGTACTATATAAATCGTGTCCCGTTGCTTGGGTCAGGGACAACACCGACAACCATCTTCCTGCGCTCATATCCGCCTCGGGCGCGCACGGTACTTGCCCAGTCTGCTCCAGATCGCGACGTGCACCATCTGTATCGCCGCTAGACGCCAGGACTTTAAAAGCAGCCCGATCTTGGCTAGGGACTCTGCACCTCCCCTCCATCCCCTTCTCCAAAGTTCCACCCCGCCCTCCTCTTCTCGGCCAGAATGCCCGTCCCTGACATATCCCCCCTTGACGCACGCGCTTTTGACGAGGTGTCCGACGCTGTAGACGATGGTGTGTGCCCTGCTCGTTCTCCGCGTGCTTTGTCTCACCCGCGCCGCAGTCAACGTGCAGAAGCTCAAGCTCTGGGACGAAGAGTGCCAGTTCGCGGAGGACAAGGACAAGACGCAGTTCCGCAAGTACGAAGAAGCATGCGACCGCGTCAAAAATTTCTATAAAGAGCAGCACGGTGCGCGCTTCTTGCTCCCTGACGCGTTTGGGGCAGTCTTCTCATGGTGGCGGTGCAGAAAAGCAGACGGTTGAGTACAACATCCAAGCGCGCGTCGACTTCAAGAGCAAAGTGCGCGCGAGGATGAGCGTCTGGGAGGCCATGGAGATGCTCAACACCCTGGTGGACGAGTCGGACCCTGATGTACGCCGCGCCCCTGCTCCGCCCTCTGTTTCAGTCGCTCACAGCCCCCTACAGACCGATCTGTCACAAATTGACCACCTGCTGCAGACCGCTGAGGCCATCCGCCGCGACGGCAAGCCAGAGTGGATGCAGGTGACCGGGCTCGTGCACGACCTCGGCAAACTGCTGTTCATGTTCGGCTCGCAGGGGCAGTGGGACGTCGTCGGTGTAAGTCGTTTCCGGCCCTCTCTCTCACGTCTCCGAGTGCTCATCTCACGCCATATAGGACACCTTCGTCGTGGGATGCCGCTTCTCGGACAAGATCATCTACCCCGAGACCTTCACGGGCAACCCCGACTCCCAAGACAGTGTCTACAGCACCGAGTATGGCATCTACCAGCCACACTGCGGATTGGATAAGGTGATGATCTCGTGGGGTCACGACGAGGTGAGCACGCGCCCACTCTATCAGCTCCGTGGGGGGCGCGACATGCTAACGCCCGCTTGTCGCGCCAGTACCTCTACAACGTCCTGAAGGACCAAAGCTACCTCCCGGAGGAGGGCCTCGCCATGATACGCTACCACAGCTTCTATCCGTAAGCCTCCATTCCCCGCAGCGCAGCCCCGGCTTGACTCAGTCCTCGGATCACAGGTGGCACCGCGAGGGCGCCTACGCGCATCTCACAAACGAAAAGGACCAGAAGGCTCTGGCCGCCGTGCAGGCCTTCAACCCGTACGACCTCTACAGCAAGTGCAACGAGCCTGTGGACGCCGCAAAACTACGCCCTTATTACGAGGGCCTCATTGCGAAGTTTTTCCCGCCGGTGCTCAACTGGTGATCCCGCGGCCCCGTTGACTCCCGCTTGTCACTGTCCCATGTCGTATCGCTTTCGCACTTATTTGCTTTTCCTCCCTTATCGCGCATCTCTCGCTCTAATCGCTGTTATCCTTGTTTACCGCTTGCTTTTACACCTTATAGTTTAGTACCCTCACGCCCGCGCGGTAATCCACATAGACATTCGCGTACATATGGCTCCTAGATCTAATTTGCTCCACACATCATTCACCTTCCAGTCTAGTAGAGTAGTTGTTCCGAGCAGGTCTCAGTGACGTCGTCATCATTATAACTTACGGTCTCCATCTCCATCGTCGTAGCTACATCTTACAGTAGTCCTGTATACATCCATTAGTCCAATGCCATTCAATGTTCGACGTCGTCCTCGAATTCCGAGTCTTGGCAAGTGGTACGCGCTTGATTTGGCCCGATTGTCCCGGAAATGGCGCGTATAAGCGTCAATTCCTCCGGATTGAGCGCCAACTTGCTCGGGATTGTGTGGAAAACTACGTCAGAGCGCGTCGGAACCGTCATGCGCTGTTGCTCCTCCACCGCCGTCAGTGGGCAGCTCCGGAAATCATCTTATATATTCGGGCGTCACGTTCTCTGTCGACGGCACAAACACTTTCCTCCGTACCTCCATCATGTCAGACGACGCGCCTAAGAGCACCCTCCCGTACCCTCCCGTCCACAAGGACAAGAAATTTGTGGTCCTGTCAGACTGGTAAGTGCTACTTGTCGACGGGACGCTTGCATGCCATCTTGTGGACCAGAGGCGGCATGGAGGCGGCATGGATGTTGACGATGCACTTAGGGATGGCACCATCACGACGTACGATTCGAACGATTGTGAGTTCTGTGCAGTCTCCTCGGAACGGGATCGGCGGTGCTCAGGGCGCGTCAGATATGACCGATAACCTTGGATATGGGAAGGACAAGAGACGCCAGGGGAACAAGGACATCTTGTCCGGGAAGCTCACCTTCAGGTGCGAGTGCCGGATCTAGCGCGTTCGAGACAAACAGCTCATTTCCGAGCTGCAGAGACGCGTTCCGCGAGATGCTGGAGAGCGTCAGCGCGAACGGCCACTCGTTTGAGGAGTGCAAGCAGATCCTGAAAGACAGTGCGTGTCCCTGTTCCCTGTTTCGTCCTGTCTAGCGCGCCGCGCCGCGCTCCACGGACATCTCGGGGACCGAGCTGGGCAGCTGTCGGCCGACGTCTGCTCCCCTTCCGCCGCCGCTCCGCTCACACGCCGCGCGCCTCAGACATCAAGCTGGACCCAGGCTTCAGAGACTTTTTCAAGTACTGCAAGGCGCAGGACATCCCCGTGATAATTGTCTCCAGGTGCGCACCGCGATACCCCCGTCTGCATGGATCTGACGCGGCGGTAGCGGGATGGAGCCCCTCATCCGGGCTGTCATCTCTAATCTGATCGGAGACGACGCGAAAGACATCGAGATCATCTCGAACCACGTTGACATCCACGCCGATGGTACCTGGAGCATCAAGTACCGTCACCCATCCAGGCAAGCGACGCGTGCAGGCTTTTCGCGGTGCCCCGCTGACCCGTCGGCTTCACAGCGGATACGGACACGACAAGTCGCAGGCCATCCTGCCGTACCGCCAGCTGGACGACCCGCCGCTACTATTCTTCTTCGGCGACGGCGTGTCAGGTACATCCATCTCGCTGTCTGCGGGATTTGGGCACGCGCTGACGGGGCCTAGATATGAGCGCCGCAAAGCACGCGGACGTGCTGTTCGTCAAGGAGAAGGAGAACGGCGAGAACGACCTCGCGGCGTACTGCACGAACGAGGGCATCAAGCACGTGCTGTTCGACGACTTTTCGACCGCGCTGCCTGCGGTGCGCTCGATCGTGGAAGGGACAAAGACTGCGGAGGACTGGTTTTCCGCTGGCCGTGCGTAAATGTCGCGATGTATGTGTATAACACGCGTGTATAGATGAAAGGGTGACTAAACGTGTAGGTGGTCGCTAGACTTTGTGTGCAGTAGAGAGTATCAGTGTCAGACTGTATCCATTAGTTTTGCAGGACAGCCTCTCGCTTCCGCCGCGCAGAGTTGGGAGTCCCTGCCACCTGGAGACACTAGATACTCCGCCGCACCCTCGGGAAATAAGACAAAGTGCGAAAGCTAGGGCAGTCCTATATGCGCGTATTTAGATCGGCCTCGCGTCCATCATATCTCAGCCAGAGAACATACACTTGACCGCGTCGATCGCATATCGAGTGTCAGAACCACGTTTTGATGGTGCATGCCGCACCACCGGCGCCGGTCGTGGCACTTGATGCCGCACAGAAGGCGGCCGAGCTGGCGCACCTGCCTGGAGTGAGAAGGCGCATGCAGTTAGCCACTAGCTTGATGATGAAGGCGTTTCGTGATCGGCGTTAGGGGAGATGCCATGCTCGGGGCACAGATGGTCCTAGCCTGTAAGGAAATTTGATGCAGCCCACTGACCCGATCACCGTGAAACAAAAGATCTGTGCTCGGGGGATTACTGTCGAGGACGGAGACCGCGCGCAAGCGAGCGAGCAGCTGGATCTGCGGGCCCTGTCACTCCGCGTTCTGCCGCGTCGAGGCTGTGGACATGCCCGTGCGCCGTGCGGCGAGGCCGCGCAGAGATGGGAATTTCGCGTGTTACGGCACCCTGGATGAGAATGTGTCGTCTGTGCCCCGTCTGTGCAGCGTGTCGTGCAGGGGCGGGCGCGGTCGGGTGTGCTCGCGTTTGCCGACGGCGCAAGGGACGCCAGGGTCTGCGTGTGCGCGGAGAAGAGTGCGCCTGACAAACAGGTCGGCGGGCCCTTCACTTCTGAGAAGCTGCCATCGTAGGTATCTCGTATATCACCGAGGCCCTGCCGTGTTCGAACGACAGGCTGTCCACGAGGGGGTGTTTGTGTACTACGACGCGCCGTGGACGATAGGTTGACCTCGAAGCTGCGGCCGCCGGTAGAAGACAGTACAGCGTCTGAGGCGACATTTCCGGTCACGCACTAGCAGCACAGTGCGGTATGCATCCAAGTCTTGTGCTGCACGAAATAGGCGTCGGCGATCCGCGAGGCGTGGCGTCGAAGTCTCCCACCCGGACGTTCATATCCGGGCAGGCAGGAGCGCGGGTTTGAGATGGTGCGTGCTTCTTGTGAATGGAGTTGGAAGCACCGACCGGAAGACGTGTCCCTCGGGCATTGTCACGCACTCCCGCCGAGGGTCAATCAGCGATGAACTGCTGGGGAGGAACTGAAGGTTCAAGCAAGTGTTCTTCGTTCTCGACCCCGGGGTCTGTGGCCCAAACGCTCGACAGAGATCGGGTACAGAACGGTTGGGTATGCGGCCATCTGTACTGTAGGCTTACCACATATGTCTCAGTCAGTGGACGAGGAGACGACCCAGTGTAACTGTGTATGGCATACCTTTCGCACTATCTTAGATCCAAATGCGTTAGGGTCGGTGACGTCGTACATTCGCTTGCGACATTATGATCGACGGTCAGAGATTCGAGGCGATTCGTGGTTAATCAAGCCAAAGACAGGATAGGACCTCTAAGACAAGTAGCTGATCCGCATGAATGCACATCAGTGACACCTGCGATTACCTGTACTTATTTCCGTGATCGAACGCGGCCAAGGGTCGTACAGCTCCAGCAGCCGGAGACATAGGAAGGAACCCTCCGACAAGGACTTGCAGGCTGTACGTTGTGTCGGAGAGGGTCATGTCCAAGTAAGATCCTACATCTCCTTCTCCGACGTTGTGACTAAAGATCGGACTCAAGAGCTCGATGGTCTCGGATGTGCAGTGTATATCACTCTGAAAAGATAATCAGATCGTTAGAAACTGCATGAAAGGGTGTAGTGCTGCGAGTGTGTTTGAGTGACCACATGCAGGCAGCGCGACGACGACGTACCCCACGTTGGGTGGCCGTCTTCCAAAGATGGACAACCATAAGGAGATGTAGATACTACTTTCTCTGCAACTGTGTAAAGATCGCTGGTGTCGAGCTTCCCAATTTTGAGTGCTTGACAGCTGACGCGCGCTGACGGCGCTGGCGAGCTCGTGTGGTTGTATGTGGCCATTATGAGAGATAGTCCAGACGGGATTGCGTGCATACAGTGTGCATTACGGAGCTTGATGTTGCGGAATATTGTTCACAGAGAATGAGAGGGTACATGTTGAGTACTTGAGCTAAGTCCTCGACGGCACTTAGTAGCACTGACGGCTTCGAGCGTGCGGCCCGGAGGTCCCGCCTGCTCGCCGAGAGGTGGTCGACTCTCGACTGGCAACACCACATGTACATCTTTCTCAACTGACTCTCGGTCACCCTGAGCTACAAGACGTATCGAGATAGGTTTGCGAATGGCTGAGGTGGATGATAGGTTCGTCCTGTTCTTTTGTACTTTGTGTTGATCGTGTTCAGGTTGTTCCCAGAATCCCACCGATTTTTGCAGACTGTCGGCGAACTCTACGTCGCACCAATCCACACCAGTAGTCTCCATGGCTGAACGTACAGAAGACAGTCGTCCTGTTATCAAATCACTAGCTCCCTTCATCTCTACTGCATCAATCAGAGGCGATCTTCTCCAGATGGCCCGTCAGGCGCTCGACAGAGAACACGAGGCAACACTGGAGTCACTCCACGCCAGCCAGCTACGGTATGCTCTCGAACACGAAGCCTACATGCGCAAGCAGGTTTCTGAGGACGACGCCCACGCCCGCCTACATACTCTCGAGGACGAAATCCATGCATGCCGCCAAGCACTGGCATCAGTTCGTATGCGAAGGAACTCATTAGCACCTGCTGCGATACTCCCGTATGATATTCTCGCTCTTGTATTCGAATCCCTTGCTCTGAAGCAACCACCAGGCCTCGCGAGTTACTGCAATATCGCTCACGCGCAGGAGGCGATGCTAGGATGGATTACGGTGACCCACGTCTGCTCGCGCTGGCGTCAAGTAGCGTTGGATGTCCCCACGTTATGGAGTACGGTCACTCCCGAGCTTGGTGACATGTGGTTTAACCTCCTGCTCACGCGCTCCAGGAGTACGCCCATCTCAGTCGATCTCTGCACCCTTTTATCCAATTCGAAGGAACAGGACCGCCTTGAGATACTCACTGACCATCTTCCCCGACTAAGGAACCTGACCGTCCGCGGTCCCTTCGACTCGATCGATTCTTGGTTCTTCCCACGACCGGTGCCGCAATTGCTCACCCTCAGGCTCCATTCGAGTTTTTCCCCAAAGGCACCTATGCGGTTTTCAGTACCGGTTTACAAGCTCGCCAATCTCCCGCCCACTCTGCGCGAGATATCGTTCTCCAATTTCACGTTTTCCTGGGACGACATCTCCTCCAGCCAAAGTTTGACTCATTTGACGGTTACCATTTCTACTACCTGGCCGCGTGTTTCGTCTGGATTTGAAAGCGACAAATTCCTGGATTTCCTCGAAAGGTCGCCCAATCTTGAGTCCCTGATCCTCATAACCACTGACCTCGGCCTGGATGGGCATCGACCTTCCACCCGCATTCGACTACCGCGTTTGTCCGAGTTGGTTCTACGCGAGCAGTGGGCCAACGTGGCGTGGTTGTTGGATCGTATTGAACTCCCCGTGTGGACAAGGCTACGTCTTCACGCAAAATTCCCTTGTCATTCCCTCGACGACAACTTATATCTACTCCGCTCTCTGGCTCCGGTGCTGTCTACTGGTGTGGTATCGCCCCTATTTTTCCGTACTCTGTCCGTGGAGTTCAACAATCGCGGGCTACGCGTAGTGGCAGATCCCAGATCGGCAGGGGAAGGGAGCCCGCCCTTCACACCCCTTGAGCACGGACCATGTTTCTGTGTCCGACTGGGCAAGTACGAGACGCACACCCACGATAACAGCAATCTTCCGACACTATTCCTGCATCTCTTCAACACGCTAGCGTTGGGAGACCTCCAAGCGCTCTCTGTGGACCTCGAGGGTAGCGAGATGTTAGCGCCGTTGAACGCGCGCGATTGGGCACTGGTCCTGTCGCAATGCGCGTCCGTGGTCCATCTGCGTGTGTACGGCACCCGGGCTGCACATATCTTTGCGGCGCTAGGCTGTCGTCACCGTGATCAAGGCCTCGGAGACTCGGAGACCACCGCATTCTCTATGGAAAGCCAAGACTTCGATCCCCCTATACTCTCCTACTTGCGGTCTCTAGCGGTTCGGGACATCGACGAGGACGAGGATACGGATACCTCTTTTGAAGGTACGCTTATTTTTTGGAATATGTCGATCATGGGGCTGACGAGCCGGAAGCGCCGTGGTATACCCGCTTGCTGTTAGCTCTCAAGACTCGCAACTCTGTCCTGCCGAACCTGCAATTACTGGACGTCGGGCACAGCACGTTCAATGAATCCCAGTTGACGCTCTTCGAGGATGTCGTCGAGGAGGTGGTGTGGGACGGTGATGTCCTTGAGCCAGATGAAGACTACACGTACGAGGACGTGTCCGATGTCTGGGAGGATCATGAAGGAGGTGGTTCGGACGAGGCGGACTCGCCGTCCGATGAGGAAGAGTTGGACGGCTTAGGATTAGAAGACGCTGTGATTTCCGGGCTCCCTCTTCAGTTCTAGTTGACTTCGGACCAAATCATCATTTGTCTGGTCCATGTAAGTATTCCTGTCTTACCGCCAGACCAACAACCGAGCCAAATGGCTAAACGGACATGCATTAAATCACCAACTTGTCAACAACTATTCCTCTCGGCTGATGCGGGGATCAGGAGGGTACGACAATAAATGAGACAACAGGCGAAAAATGCGCTACGAAGTCAACTAGAACTGGAGGAGCCCGGAAATCACAGCGTCTTCTGATGTGAGATGCGGACAGGTTACCTTGAGTATACACGAGAACGAGACAAGTACACTGATGCTACCGCCAAGCTACGGCCAAGCGCAAGTTCTGGCAGCGCGGCACGGTCACCGATGCACGCGCTCTCGCCGAAATGATTGCAAAACAGGATGAAGTTTGAACATAACGAAAGCAAAGTGATCAAGGGTTTGTGCATGCACATCAGAGCAGGCTCGAGCGCGCGCAGAAAACGTGGAAATTGAAGGTCTAGTGAAGAGGTTGAAGCAGCGTTAGGGTAACAAAGAGCAGGTCGCGTGTTCCCAAAAACTGATCTGATCTACTTCAATCGGTGAGCGCGGTGCTTGAATAAATTAAAACCGGATGGGGAGTGATGTCCATGACACATCTTCCGTGTCCTCGTCTGGACCATAGCTACCGCTCGAAGCCGAATCTGTGGAGTCTGCCTGGTCCACACCTTCACTCTCCTCGTCCGAATCATCTCCCATGCAATCCTCCCAGACGTCTGGCAACCTCTCAAACTTGTATCTGCCATCCGCTTCACCACGATCACCGTCCCACACGACCTCCTCGACGGCCTCTTCGAACTCTCGCAGCTGGTACTCGTCGAAGGTGCAGCGGCCGATGTCGAGCAGTTGAAGCCTGGGTGCGACAGTCCGTCGACTTTCCAAAGCCGCGAACAAGCGCCGAGTCCACGGTGTTTCCACCTCACGAGCTACCTCGTCTGCAGGCTCCATGCGGTCCCCGTCAGAATCGCTGAGTCCGTCTTGCAACGCGTCCCCGTCAATGTCCCGGATAACCAGAGATCGAAGACGGGGAAACAGAAGGGGACTTGGGGCCTGAGTGCTCGCCGCGAGCGTGGTGCCATCCATTCCGTGCAGGCCCAGTTCGGAGTCCCCATATCTCAGGACATTGAAAATCTGGCTGGCCCAAACGCCGTACACGCGCAGATGCGTCACGTTGGCGCATCTTACCATCTTCTCGACCCAATGAAGTCCCATTATCGGTATTTGCTGTGCGCTTTCCCTGAAATCCAGCGAGAGTGCGTCAAGGTCATGCAGCGGGAGCGTGGCGCACACACCCAAGAACTGTGCGTGCAGATCAGCATGATCCTGAGCAAGCATCACCAGGAGCCGCGGTTTGTGCTCCAGAAATGTGAAGGACGGACAGCCCCTTGTGTCCACCGCAGATCGCGAATCTGCCGCGATGCGTAGCTGATAGATGCTGTGCTCTATGGAAAGGGTGCGAAAGGATATTGGCTCTTGCCCGCCACGACGGAGAAAAGGAACCAGCGCGAGGAGTACGGGTCCACCACGATCGTCAAGGACACAGGCCGTTTGAAGATGAAGTTGAGTCCAATTTTGGACCTCGATATGATCCAATAGCCACACAATGTCGTCTAAACATGCTGTAAGCACCAGTCTGGCCAGAGCCGGCAGTCTGATGAGAAGGGGGGGTATTTCTCCATGGGCTGGATATCGAAAAGTAGTGTGTAATAGGGTCAACGATTCAAGCTGCGACGAGCTCTTGATGCATTCCATGAATTTGCTGATTGGGAGCTGAGACCAAGCGACTGATAGGCGGGTCAGACCAGTTGGGATACTGGTCCAGGCAAATGTGAAATTAGAGAGGGACAACCTGCACAGCGTCGGTGGAAGATTGGTCAACGTGACAAGATTATAAAATGAAACAGATGAACGCGGGTGATTGACACTGAGTGTGAGGTTCTGCAATTGGGGCATTGGCTTTGGAAGGAGCCAGGAGGAGATCGTGCCGATGTCACCGTAGACAGTCAGACTCCTGATTCTAGGGAAATGGTCAATGAGCATCTGGAGGTATTCTGCTTCCCTCGAGTTGAGTGTTGTGGAGCAAAGAATGACAGAGATGGGCATTTTACGGGAACGCGTGAGCATGAGGCTGAACCACATCAAGCCTAGCTCGGGGGTGAGGTCCTGACTCCACAGCCTAGAGATAGCTAATGCTGCTTGTCGCCAGTGCCAGCATACGTGGGTCACCGTAATCCATCCCAGCATGGCCTGCCGGGCATCCCGACCCTCTCGGTAGACCTTGAGTCCTGGTCGTTGCTCAAGGGCAAGCTCCTCAAATATTAGCTGCAGGATATCATAGGGCAGCATGGCAGCGGGCGCCAATGCGTTCCTGCCGGCACGAATAGTCGATAGAGTGAAGACAGTGGAAAGGATATCGTGATCGAGAGCTCGACGTTGCGCGTCATTCTCGGTGTCAAAAGCTCGCCGACGCGCATCTATCTCCTCCTCAAGGGCACTCCGGCGAGTGGAGATCTCTTCCTCGAGAGATTCCCGGCGCCTGCGGAAAGCTTGCAGTGCCGGAAGCTTCGCCTCGTATTGTTCGTCCGATGTTTGTATCAATTGGCGAATTCTGGCTCTGGATCGATGCGATACGATGGTCAGTTAAGTAATTCACAAGCCCAAAACGCCAACTCACTGCATGGTCGTTGACGCGGACAGTCTGGTGTGCGATCGAAGTGCTACCAGGTCCGTTTGCGACGAGCTTGCGATCAGGAGGACCGAGAGTCGAACTGAAACAG
>MU277201.1:309291-322236 GCA_022160305.1 Artomyces pyxidatus | reverse complement strand
AAAGGTTCTGATACGCGAAGAATACCGTACCATTTACGACCGCATATGCCAACTGTACGCCAAGTACCAGCATCGGGGTGTCATTCTCGCCGGGGATGAGGGAGCTCAGGCTGGTGCGTTCCTTTTGTCAAGTCTACGCGAAATTCTCTTCGCATTGAGACACGAACTGCGACAGGAAAAACTTACTCCTCTCCGTATACGATTGCCTGCCAGTTGTCGAAGGGTCGCATCGTCGGCCTCATGACATGTGGCGAGACTTACCTCTTCACCGGCCTCGGCGTTCGCATATACGATGGCCAGGTGCCATTTTCCGACCACGCCAGTATCCCTAGATTCAGACGATTCAACCCTCTCCCAACTTCTGGATGATCATCGAGCAGATGATGATAATTCAAAACCAGCATCCCGTCAAGTTCCCCCCGACCTCTCGACTTTCATCTTTCCTGTGCAGGTGACGTCTCAGGCGCAGAATTTCATCAGGAATGGAAGGGAAGGAATATGGTGACAGTGATAATGAACTCCTGGTCGGAGGCCGAGCTCCACGCTGGGTGTGACCCGAAATCATTATTGTTTACTCAAGTATGTATCCCGCAGGCTCGCGCTTCAGTATTACTATGCAAGTGCATCTGCAGAAGATCAAACCAATTACTATCAAGCTCTTCCGGGTTGCATTGAGGCCGTCGGACACGCCGCTGGTGAAGTCTACAGGGCCGTGACGGGCCGTCAGGTGTTGGACTTGAATAGCCTCAAGTACACACTACGGGCCTTTTTGGCATCCCGACGATATCTGGAAACTAAGGGACAAGATGCGCCGCTCTCTGACTGCACCCAGCTACGTTTCTCAGGACATCATCCCAATCCGACGGTCGATCATCTCCGACATGCCGTTGTTTGCTGACGATGAGGTGAGCGGGGACGTCGAGGCAGGCGTCATAGGAAGGATGATATACGACTGCGCGCGTCGGGTCAAGGATATTGAAACCTGGGACTTCATCAAATTCCTAGACTCGCTGCCCAAGTCTACAGTACTCGCTCGCTGTATCTTCGAGACCTTGCCCTTCGCCTCATCGCCTCAGACGTACCTGCCCAGCTTCTGTCATCTATCCCACCTCTCGATCGTCTATCACCCACCGACGTCCCCGGCGGGATCTGCCACACGCCTGCTGTCGCGAACAAGCGTGGCTCATTGAAGTCTCGCAAGGACGCTGCCGGTGAACATAACGACAAATGTACGCTCCCGCATCCCCAAAAGGGAATGGTTGTCTCGAGGAACCCAATGACGGAGTCCTTCCGTTCAACCTTCTCCACACACCCGACATCAGCCTGAATCTGCCCCTCGATGCTTTCCTCATCGAGAACGTTGCGCTGCCGACTCTATGGATCTACCGGATGTGGACCGCCAAATCGCGTGAGGGAGGTCAGGCTGAGTTTGACTTTGTGTGCCAGCTTCGGAAAAAGATGGAGAAGAAGTCCCGCCTGAAGATTGACATAAAGTACGTTGTGGTGATGCCAGGTTTGCCTCTTCGTACATGCGAATGGGATTTCCTGCCCATGTGGTTGGAACCTAAGGTCCGGGCAAGCGTATACTGCCTTTGTCTTCCGGTGAGTGGCCCCCCAAGTCAGTTGGCTGCAAAACCAGTTGAGCATGCCCGGTGCTTAGGTCGAATTCGAAGACTAGGGATCAAGCCATATGTGCTGCAATGGTTTTGTCTTTTTTGCTTTTTCTGAACCTCCCCATGTTCAGTTACTTTATCTGTTCCAATAATTTTACTACGTGGTACGGTGCAGCCCGAGCTCAGCGCCCAAGATCATTCCAGACTCACCTCCACATCTCTTCCATGGGCCCGCAGATCCGCACGTGAAGCACCGCTGCCAGGGCCCCGCCTTCGCTGTCCTCGCGTCCTCCTCGAGGTCCACTTGCTGGAAGAACCCGCCAAGGACGTCCGTTCTCAATTGCCACAGGTCGCCGAAGCTCCGCGAGATCGGATGCTTCCGGTTGGGCACGAAGTCAGAGTTGGTGTACCCACCAAAAAGGAAGACTCTCCCCGTCTCTGGGTCAGAGAAGAGGTGCGCCTGCGCACACTACATCGGGAAGCCGCGCGTGAGCACATGCTTCCATGTGCGCTGCCCCGGGCTGAAGATAAACGTGTCGGCGTAGTAGCTGAACTCGAAATTCTGCGTGGGGTACATCGTCGGGAGGTCGGGGCAGTATCCGCCGAAGAGGATGACCTTGTTCAACATAGGACTCTGCGAGTACAGCGGCCAGCAAATGAGAGGGCGCGCGTGAGAGTGGAAATAGACGACGTACGAAGGTGCATGCAGCCTCTGACCGAGGGCAAGGCGGATTCCCTGCAATCCTCTCCCTTCTACAGGACTCGCCCACGATATCCCAGCTCCAGAAATCCTCCTGTCCGAACCCGCAGTGGGCGGCGTGCGCCTCGTTCTTTGTCTCTGCGGCCGCGCGGTCCGCCTCGCCGTACAGCAGCCATAGTCTGTCCTTCGACCCGTCGACCCACATCGCCGCGTGCCTGCGGGGGCCCGGGCACATGGAGTCTGCGACGAGCGGGCCCGGCTCGCCCGACAGCTTGCGCCACACGCGCGTCGCGAGGTCCAGCACCATGAGGTAGTTGCACCCGACCGCGCACGTCGCGTGCGTCCCGCCGAAGACGTACAGCCTGCCGCCCGTGATCACCATCGAGTACTCGACGAGGTCGTTTTCTGGGAACGGCCAGTAGGTCGGGTCCGGGCCCGCCCACGTCGTTTGTATGGAGCCCCATGTCTCCGTCAGGAGGTCGAAGAACGGGAGAGAGCGGCCCCCGATGAACAGGTACGCCTTGGCGCCCTCGTCGTGGACGTGCATCTGCCAGTTGATGACGGGGCCGGGCGGCGCAGGTAGCGGACGCCACCGGTCAAGCGTCTGCAGGTCGATGCACTGCATGTCTTGGTAGAACGGGCCGCGTGCGCCTTTCCGGCCACCGCACACGTAGAACCTGCCTAGGGGCGCCGTCCTGAGCGCGCTGAAGCAAGAAAGCAAAAACAAAACACGCACCTGCCCACACGAAGCTCGCGAACGAGAGCCTGGGCGCAATCTACGCGCTTTTCTTGAGCTCAATCTTCTTCCAGCTGCCGAGCACCTGTAGCGCGGGCTCGGACACCGTGAGCTGTGCCGTGAGCTTTGGCTCCGGGTGCCGCAGCGCCGCGCGCTCGCACACGCGGCCGATGGGGACGAGCTTCTCGAGCGGCCGCTTGTCGAGAGTGGGCGAGAAGTCCGGGACCGACACCATGTTGGACTTCGCCATCCATAGGCGGTGCACGGCCGCACCTGTGTTCCCCAGCGCGAGGAAAATGTCCGAAGCGCGTGCCATCGCGGCGAGGCGGTAGCGCAGGTAATCTTGGTGCTGCAGATTGAAGTCGAACCAGTCTGACGAGGATGTTAATTAGGTACTGGGCGTGCATGACGCGGCGTACGCACCGAATTGAGCCGTCTCCTGTTCGATGAACGTGTTCTTGCATATCACAGTGACTTCTTCGAGCCACACGAGAGCCTGCAGAATCTTTAGTATCAACCCGTCTCTGAAGCCGCAGTGATGCACTGCGGGCGCACCTCCTCGAAATTCTTCATTTTCACTAGACATTGCGCGGCCTCGTCGCAGCATTCCATCAGAGCCATTAAGCGGAGGTGTTCCATGTTGAGATACTTCTCCGAACGCACTCCACCCGCCAGCGCGTTTGAAGGCACTGGGACCACTCCATGGACAAGATGCTCAGCTGCCTGTTTTAAAGATTGCAGCGCGCGACGAGAATTGCCACTCTGCAAGTCCTGTATGCCCTTCCTGCGGAGGTCATCTATTCCTGGAATCGACGGAGAAATGGCTGAATCCCTTCAACTCTAAGTTCGGGGACATGTGATGATGTATTGACGAGCACGCACCATCTTCAGTCTGAACCTCGTCACTGCCAGGCACTCTCCGAGGATCCCTCACTACTCCGTCCTCAATTAGACGCCTCAGAAGCGACTCGATCTCCGGATTTCCCGCCAACGCATCACGGACTCGTGGATCTGCGAGGAGGTCTGGAGGGATACTCATTTTTGGCAGAGAGGATGTGCAGCTATCCCGTTCAAGTTTCTGGAATTTATGAAGAGCAAAGACAAGGGATTGAGGATAAGTGGTACGCTGGGCAGTGGAGAGAGGTTAAATCACCGTGCCGCGTCGCGTGAGTTGCCTCATCATCTGTGTCGCCACAGGTCGCCACCCACGATTTTTACTCCGAACTTACATTTCGTCTCACTTTCCTGCTCCCAGTCATCCGCATTTGACGCATTGTTGCATTCGACACGCTAAAACCAAACCAATAGCTACCAACTGTCTACTGCCGGCACCGCGACTTCACCGTGACAGTCGCGCGGGGCGCGACGCGACGCGACGCGTCACGTTACGTAATTGTACCGCGGAATAACTTCCTCGGCCCGGGAATGGATCTTTGCTAGTAAGTTCAAGTTATGCTATGCGTAAACAGCTCTCCGCCCACGCGTGGTATCACAGGGTGTCACTGTGACTCAGTGTGAGGTGAGCTCCAACCTCTGAGGAGTTCTGGCCCTCTTGATCAGAATCAACACACATCATTTGTGCCATATCAAAGGGGGATAAGGCAAGGCGTTAGGCTTTAGTTGGGATACACCTCGAGTGAGCTTCAGACACGACCTGTAGCCGACGCGCCGACCCAAGCCGCTCGTCCTCTTCGAATGGGGCAGCAGAGCCATCAGATAGGCTGATCTATGTGCGTATTCGTCTTTCAACTTTCGAAACTACTGTCGGTATTCACCTTGCAACAGTGCATGAGACAACGGAAGGTGTATTCGATGTTGACCGCATCGGCAGAGCTCGTTGATGTAGTTTATATCCTGGATTAATATTGATCCGTGTAATTGAAAATTGACAAAGACTGCGAAGATGCGTAAAGATGGCCATCGTCCGTGTCGTGAATGGCTGCAGGCTCCATCGCGTGGACAGTTGGGCGCTGACATATACAGACAGCAAATCCCAGTAAATTTCAAACCCGATTGCCAGTACTGTATTCCGACCTCTCTCCAGAAGCCTTCGAGTCGCCTTTCAGTCTTTCGTTCGCATTATGGGCATTGTGCGAGACCACAACAACACACCCGTGTCTACGGTACAACTCTGAAGTGTTTTGGAAGTTCGCCAGACACGCCGAAGAGTTGCGGGACCGAGCGCACAACCGTTGCACCGTTGGAGACGTATCCCATCCCCGCAACACCTTGTCGGTCTGGACGGGATGACCGGTAACAGGAAACGGAGGCTGTGACAGTATTGCCCCGATCACGACCTTGGGACGGGATATTGCTCATCGATCGTTGTACGCGTTGTGTCTGCAAGGATGATGCGATCCCGTGTTGCGGGGGAATCAGATCTGGCAGAAGACATCCAAGCTACGTACGCCTGTTCCGACTGCAGCTGCTCCGCCGGCACACGCAGGGCCCTTGTAGTAAGACTGTGAATCCTTACCGACATGTCGTGATGAGAAGCTGATAGCACCACACCAGCGGACATCGGGCGAAGGGGTTCTGCGTGCGCCGCAAATTGGTGAGGTCCTGAGAGCGGCTGTGCGATGTGCTCCCGGCCGATCAGCCCTCTTCGCGGTCGATCGTCCTTGACGACGACGCTGGGAGAAGAGAGGCCTGCTTGACGACGCTAGATTGGGAACGGCACAGCTCGATGTGGGTCCACAGAGACCTACAAAGCAAATACAAGGGCAGGACAGTCTGCATTCTTAAAATTGATCTGTGGATACACGAAGAAGCAGTGGACAGCATGGGAGTAAGGGAACGGGTTCGTGAATGATGACGGAACTACAAGGAAGTACAAGCCGCGCTTCGCTGAGCGAAAATTAGGGTACGGCGTGCAGGCGTAGAGTGCGTGCAAAGGAGGGCCCAGGAAGTGACGCACGATCAACACATCGCGCTTCTGCGTGCCTTCTCGCCTGGCAATATTAGAGGGGGCGCGCCCATCGCCCGGGTGCCCGCAAAGAACAAGATCGACCAGGTGCGGCTCGCGTTTGCCTTTATACCGAAAGCATTAAGCGCGAGGACCAAGAGACGGCGCAGAAGCCAAAAGGGCAAGGAACAAGGGCGGGCGGGGCGCGGAGCTTGTGCAGCGTCGGTATCCACACGACGAAGAGAACGCGCCAGCGCGAGGGTGAAACGCGGGGGCACTTGGTTCGGGATGCCATATGCGACACAAGGCGGGCGTGTTGAACGTTCGCGGGAGCATCGACGCCCCGATGCCGAGAGAGGTGGCACAGACGGTATCGCCCGGGAAGGCTTGAAAACAGAAGTTCGTGCGGGGGATGCTTGCGAAGGTTTGCGCGTGGGGGTATGGGCTCCCGGATGGAGGACGGTTGAGAAGACGGATTTAGGACGAGAGTTCAACGAGAGTTTGCAAATCAACACAAGATCGCGTAACTTACCACGGTCCCGAGTGGCCTGGGATTCGGGAAGCTCTGGGCAGCCGACGAGGGTGCCAGCGCATCGATGGGGCTGGTACGATCCTGAAACAACCACATCAGAAAACACTTATCCACGCAGCTGAGAGACCGGCGAAAGCGAACGCCTCGCCAAGTCGTGCCATACGCCGATTACGTAATGTACGCCTCGAACGTCCCGACGCACCATTGATGGCCGCCGCCGCCGCTGGCGGTGTGCTATCGCAGGGCTGCGCGCCTACGTACAGACCGCTCAGTCATCGAAAGAGCTGCGGCGCAGAGATGCTGGTGGCCACGAGCACCACCGTCAGTCAAAATTGCCCCAATGGCTCTCCTCGTCTCATCAGAAGAGAAACGCGAGTGTCAGAGGATCACGCTCACGTTCGGCTAGACCGGCAGCTGGTGTGCCAAGCACCTGGGATCACGACCATGGGAGCCTGAGAGGACGTACGCGGGGCGACGAGTGAGAGAAGGAGAGATAAAGGAACGGCCTAATCAGGCCACAAGCTAGCGGCCATATGAGGCAGCGGCCCTCGAACACCTTGCCCTCGCGGCCCTCACCATTCATGTTGGCGGGATGGTGTATATATGACCGCCCGTGGGTCCGCTAGGAGGTAAGATGACTGTGGGCTGGGGGGAGCGGGGAGAGCAGTGAATATGTTCGGGGCACACGGGCTGATGTCGCGATGATGGAACATCGCAAAAAGGTCTGATGCCGCTGCGTGCGCTGGGAGATTGACCGGGTCATGGGGTATCACGGGTCCCTTCAGGGGGAAATAACGTTATTTGGAATCGGAAGAATCACCGCAGGCAGACGCGCCGGTCTGATATAAGAGAACGAGACAATAGCACCGGCTTCTCCCACGGTTCCTCTCCCTCCTCCCCCCTTCTCTCTTTTTGTTTCCACCGTTTTAGGTCTGTTCTCGGGCCTGGTCTTTTGTCTGCTGCTGCACCTACTGAGAATCATACAGACATGCCAGTCTCTCGCACTTCCTCTCGCCGTAGACGGTCCTCGCTCGCGCTCGGTGCGTTATCTCCAGCAGATCACCCGATAACAGCATCTCACGCCCCCATAGTAGCAATCAACCCTCTAAAATCCAGCAAGTTCATCTCTGCGCCCTCGTCGAAGGGCGGTGTCACCTTCGCGCCTAATGTAACTCCCGTCACGTACGTCGAGCCCGACACCGATGGCCTCGACTCGGAGCCGTCATCGCCCACGTCGAAGCTGTTCCCACCGTCAGCCGCCCCTACTGCGCCCACCCGTAAGCGCCTACCTCCGGGGAAGCGCCGCTCGCAGGGATACATCCCTCGGCCTCCGAACGCGTTCATGCTCTTCCGTGCAGACTTTGTCCGCCAGAAGCACGTCCCGGGCACCATCGAGACGAACCACGGCTCGCTGTCGAAAATCATTGGTGAGCGGGTCGCACATCTATTTTGGCGCTGATCTTATCATGATACGCAGGCAACTGCTGGCGCGCGCTCCCTCTAGACGAGAAGCGTGTATGGGAGATCAAGGCGAAGCACGCAAAGGCGGAACACAAGACGATGTATCCTGATTATCGCTTCCGCCCGGTGCACAACAAGAACAAGGAGAAGAAAGCGAAGGTTGCGATCCCAGCCGAGGACGAGCAGCGGTGCGAGGACGTCGCACAGATGCTCCTGGATGGACTGAAGGGTGAGGAGCTCGCAGCCGCGGTCAAGCGTCTTGACCGCATGCGGTCGACGACGCCCGCTGCGGGTCCCCCGCGCAGGCCATCATCGGTGCCGCTCCCCAACGCGTTTCCGATTGCACTGCCGGCACTTCCGTTTACCCAGTCGCGGCCTCAGTCGCCGGACTTCAGGCTCATGCGCCGCCCATCAAGTGCCCAGCCTTTCCACGCCTGGACGAACCCGTTTTCGTTCACGCGTCCGCACTCGCCGTTGCCCGAGGTGAACGCGAGTCTGTTCCAGAAGGATTTCCTCGAGCACTTCCCGGTCGCACAGCCCGACGGATCCTTCGTGAGTTTCTGTTCTGCCCACTGCATTCGTATTTTTCTCATACGACCATCATAGAACTTCGATTCGCTGTTCTCGTCGCTCCCCGGTGGCCCCGCTGTCCACCACGACCTCAACATCTCGCCGCTCGATAACATCGTGCCGACGGACCCGTCGGCGTACGCCCCATATACAGAGTCGGCCGACCCTTACACGTGGCAAGCGCCACCGGACATCTCCGGCGCCTCGCACTCGGACCCGTCGTCGATCTACTCCGGCTCGCCTGCGCCGTCTGACATGTCGCTCCCGCTGCACGCCCCGCAGCCCCAGCGCGCGTTCGAGCACTGGATGGATATGCCCGCACCCAAGGAGCAACAGCAGCAGCATCAACAGCAGCAGTACGCCCCGAACACGCAGCTTGACATGCAGGCCTACACCCAGGGCCTCCACGACATGGGCATCGTCCCCGGCATGGGCCTGGACGTGTCCGCGTTCGCCGGCTTCGACGTCTCGGGAATGTTCGCGCCCGAGCAATGCGTGCAGCCTCCTACCTTCGAGTTCAACGACATGATTCACGAATACTGACCGCCCACACACGCGCCTGACCGCGTCCAATCTATCTATTACTTCCACTTCCCTGCCTCATTTCACCCATCACCCATCCCCATCTCACCAGTCCACCGGAGCAGCATCTTCCCGAAATCTTGCATTTTTTCGCACCCCGTTTGTCGACGCACACTACACACTGGTTCGGTGGACCATCTAACGTATATGTATAGCCCAGCCTCCTTTGTAGCATTATCTCGCGGCGCGCGAGCGCTTGCACCCCCTCTTGTAGCTTTTTATCCTCACGAGTCTTCCGTATAATACCCCTCTTGCACCGTTTGGTTTGGTCGTCGGCTGGCTTTCTGCTGTCTATTATTCATACCTTATATCCCGCCGTTCTCGCATGGTCGTAATGGCATTCCTGTTGGAGTTTATTATTGTGTGGTCGCGAATCTCAAACTTGACTCGCAGAACTCTAGCTCTCAACTACGTTGACTCCGCCGCGCCACGCAACCTCGGCGCCAGCGGCAGACGTGGCCCGCACAATATCCCCATCCGTCCGCCCCGGAGTCCAAGGACCGACGACGCGAGGACGGTTGACGACGCTTGGGACGTCCGCAGTCAGGACAGTCACGACTTGTACGTATCCGTTCACTGCCCCCGAGAGACGATGACGCAGCCCTCCAGCTTCACGTTGCTCAGTCAACTCTCCTCACACTTCCATGGGCCCCACTTATTTTATTCCGTTGCTTCGACCCGGCGACTTCGTAGGCGACGACGTTCTAATGTACGGTGAACGGCTTTCGCCAGTCGACCTCCCTGGTTCCAGAGGCACTAGGTTAAGGCTCACTCCTCGCCGAGCCCGCCGAAATGTTGGAGATAGGCCAAATGGTCTCAGTCGAGACGCACGAAGTCCTTTATACCGTCTACGAGCTGAAGGCACCTGCATTCGAGGATTGTTATGAGCAGTATATCGAAGAGGTATGCCCTGCGCGATCTTACGTCGGACCTTTTCAATAACTTTTGTAAGATGTGCGTACATGATCATGAGGAGATGATGCCACCAGAACGTCCGCCGCGTCGTGCCTTCTCGATGCTGATGTATCCAGAGGGGGTGCTTGGAGAAAAAGGCATTCGCAAGGGACTGGCTGAGGTGTGTCCCTCGCGCGTGCTACTACTACCCTCTGTCATATATCTTCACGTTTGCTCCAGCCGAGGTTGCGCATGACGCTGCCGGTTCACGAGACTTCGACTATCTTGGTGTTAATAGTCGACCACGTCCCCGAGATGGACTTGTCATCGTTCCTGCAGAAGGAACACACCCTGGAGTGGTTCCCGCCCCACTACATGATGGACCCAGGACAGGTTGTGTTCTCTGCCGACCGAATGAATCTCGTTTCGTCCCTGTTCACTCAGATATGTGACGCGGTAGCGATATGCCATGATACTGAACACTACCACGGAGAAGTCACCCCCAAGAACCTCCTCGTCCATAACGAGCGTCGTTTGGATGGCGAAAGGAATGCAACGGGTGGTGTGTCTGTGAAGCTCAAGGGATTCTATGCCTTCGGTTTGCTATTGATCCCTGTCATGATGCGTGCCGATCCTGATTCTGACAGCTAGGACTTTTAGTAACAAAGAAACACGATTTCCCCACGAAGCCGACATATGGTCCCTTGGCATCCTTCTCGTCAGATTGTAGTGTTTTCGCGGTTTCTCTCGGGCCTCGACGTCCTCATTGGATTTTCGTGCAGGCTTTATCACTGCGAGCCCGGACGAATGCCCAGATTTCGTCGAATACGCCTATACGCCTCTCTAATTTGCGGCGCGTATCCTACATATTCCCCACTCCCTTGCATCGCTTCTGGCTTCCAGGATGCTCCCTGTCGATGGCTTCCCTGAAGATACAGTCCTCATTGTTGGTGCTGGCTGGTTGGGCCAAATCGCCATGAGCTTTATCAGGGACATGGCAGACGCAACGCCTTCCGCTGAGAGGCCGCCGGTGTCGAACTCGTCAGAGCTTTCAGATGAACAGCAGCGTCGCCCCCCAAGTCTGTACTGAGCCGGCAATCCACAAAATCCAAAAAGAATCGATACCAGCCCTACCCTCCCCGCTCACGATCGAAAAGCGGAGGATCATACTAGGCATAAGGGGCTGTTCAAAGGTAAATCAGTCAGCTCCATTGTTATGGGTCAATTGAAAACATGGGTTCTGTGAAGCCCGACGATTTGTTGGCGCAGTAGGTTGGGTAGGTGGATCATGGGAGACGGCGAGCGAGTGGAAACATTCATCAGCAAAACAGTGAACGACCGGCAGTCCCTTCTGGGGTATCCAGCACGTGATAAGCCTGACACTCGTTTCGGAAGCCCTTACAAGGGTGTCCAGGCAATTTACAAGGCGTAAGCCTGGCTGTTCTGACACTACAAACCGCTCGGCAACCTTTTGAGTCGCAAACAGCCTTGCTCATATCCTGCAAGTGTTTCTATTCAACAGGTAAGGCTTCTACCAGGACGACAAAGACCTGGCAAGTCGACCCCGGCCATTTCCGCCAAATTTCCGCAGCGCGTCTGCATCGTATGTACAGCTCGCGGCTTGCCTCCTCCGCCGAGTCGCTGTATTCCACAGCTCAACGAGGTATCATACATGCCTCCGACATCGTTAGCTCATATATGTATCAGAACCTCAGCAGATAGCTGCGACATTGAGCGGCCGATCGCCTCGACTCGCGTAGCCACTTATACTTTCGAATTCGAAGTTCGCAATCCAGCGCGGCGCTTCCGCTCGAGTCTCCTCCAGCCTGAAACGAGCATACTGAGCCAAAAGGGTCTTCTTGTCATGCCGGTAAGTCAGTCGTGCACTCGACTTCCCCGTCAGAGCGAAACGGACACGCGGTAGGCCGCCGGAGCTTCAGAAAATCGTGTTAGTGTCCGCTGATGGACTGGTCCTAATTTGCCTTTCATCTCCGAGCGACTGTGCCTAACCTCATGACTAAGGAAGTTATGGATCAGCTATATAATCGGTTCAAGTTTCGTTCTGCTCCAAGTCGCGAGCTGACCCTCGTATCACGGTGAGTCTCTTCCGATTAGCGTAGGCTGAGCTGTCTTTGACATCGCGTCCTGTAGGTGCCAATGCGTGCCCTCAATCGACGTGCCTCACTTCACGGGGTTCGGTAATTCCATTCCATCATGGTGAGTGGGTCCAAGCATTCTCTCGTGATCTCACGCTGACTGGTGGACATAGCCGCGTTCTGTGTGCACACTTTCGTACGTCGTTCCCTCTCGTCCCTCACTTACAGTACCTGAGCTTTTTTTAGCAGACCTTTCAGCCGTCCACCGCCATAGCGGACTCTCGGCCTGTTCTTCCTGAGGAGCCGTTGCAAGATCCGGCCGACCCGCTCGGCCTCTGTAACGGAAAAACCGCAGCTCTCAGCGGAACGCCGGGTGGTTCGAACCTCCCGTTGGTCGGCAACCTCTACAGTAGCATTTCGTAACTATAATTGAATAAAAAACTATTTTTGAAATACCATGGACCCCGGAAAACCCCTCTCTATGTGTATTACATAAATAATTAATAATAGCGTTATCAGGGTTGGGATTAATTCCAGACCGAAATGTTGACCTTTCTGACCAGCCTTGTGAGCCTTGTAAAGTCTTACGGTTGTTTGAAAAATCACATGGATTGCGTAAAAGCCCTTTTGGCATCTTGTGAACCGACCCTTTCCTGGCGAATCTTTTGGACATTCCAAACATTTGTAAGGCCTTCCCTTCTCAACACTATTTCGCTGATGTTGCCAAGGGCGATCCAAGCCGCAATATTCAAGACCGCTGGGTACGGCCCGACGGCCCGAGCGTTACCGGCGACTGAACCCGTTATTTCGCCGTTATTAGATCAAGCTGTAGATCTTCTTGCCACAGTCGGAGTCG
>MU277201.1:279780-303972 GCA_022160305.1 Artomyces pyxidatus | reverse complement strand
AGCATTGGCTCGGGGTGCCGAACGGAGATCCGGTCCTTCATGCGCATAACGGGCACAATCTTCTCAAGCGCCGCCTTGTTAATAGGAGACGTCTCCGGGATCGAGTTGATATTGATCGATGCCGTCCACATGCGGTGCGAGGCCGCACTGGTGTTGCCGAGCGCGAAAAGGACATCGGACGCGCGGACGAGCGCCGTCGCTCGGTGTTTAAAGTAGTCCTGGTGCTGCATATTGAAATCGAACCAATCTGACGTGCATGTCAGTAGCCGCACAAGTGCGATGGACACGACATACCGAAGATAGGGGGACTCTGTTCGATGAATGTATTCTTGCATATCACATTGACTTCCTCGAGCCAGACTAGTGCCTGCGCGGGCGTCAAATGCCTCTCACTAGACGTAATGAAGCTGGACACATACCTCTTCGATCTTGTTTTGTTTGAGGAGACACTGCGCCATCTCATTGCAACAGCCCATCAGGGCGAACATGCGAAGTCGGTCCATATGGATGTACTTGGTCGATCGCACTCCGCCGCCGCCCCTCGCGTTCAATGGAACCTCGTAGCCGTCTACGATAGTATCAATCGCCTCGCGGTACTTGCTACGCGCACGATCAAACTCTGCGCCCCGCATAAAATCCGCGCCCTCCTTGAGCAGGTTGTCGACACCGTCGTAGGTCTTCGTCACGGCGTACTGGGCTGGGGATTCGTTCACCGTATTGGATAAAACACGCCTATGCAGCACTTACAATTGGGATCCCACTGATACGACACACTGCCGTCTGGGTTGATCGAGATAGGCGCAGACTGACCGAACATGGCGCGAAGGGCCTCTGTCATCGTCGCGGGATCTATTCCGCTTCCATGTGTGATACTAAATCCTCGGCCAGCGCTCATCCTGGTGGCTATAGGATGTATAGAGGCGCTCGTGGACAGGATAAATCGGACAGCTCAAGCCTTGCCACAGTTAGTCGACAATCAGACTGCTGTGTAGTCAACCAGTGCCACGATACACACCTAGTCTTGCTCAATGCCGTCCTATAGACCTGGCTCTCGCTGCTTTCTGCTGAACACTGGCAATCGCCCCTTGATCGTAAGCGATCGTTCGATACTTCTCGATGAAGATAGTAGAGCCCACAGGAGTGGCGGACAGGCGCTGCTATTTGAGGGAATGAGCACCGAGGTAAGCCTGAAAGGCAGAAATTCCAAAAAAAAAATCTCTCACAAATCTCTAATACTTGGGGAAGGAACCTCTTGGCCTTGTCAAGAGAGAGAGAGAGAAGGTGAACGCAGGAGTCGGAGAAAGAATTCCCATGGTCGCGACGCGTCGCGTTCAAATTACGTAAGACGTGTTGCACCAGTTCACGCCGGGGATGTTGCGGATCTTCTACAGGCTTGAGGCAAACCACGTTCAAACGTTCAAGTCCAACTCGGGGTGGTCATTTCACCCACGCTGTGATTCATGCGGTACGTACGGACATGTAATTCACCTCATTGGCTACTTGTGGTGGTTCTTAGGTGACTCACGCGGGATTCCATGAGCCCGGGAGGGTTGAGGTCAGTTCTCCCTCTGAGTATATAACTCCTGTGTGCTCGGAGCCAGCTACTCTAACCCTGATCTCAATCTCTGGACCGACCATGGCATTTGAAGACCCTCAGCTCACGCTCTCGTCGCCTCCGAGTCCATGGTCGAAACCGCCACCGCCCCGCGATGATCTCGGAGCCACCATGGCGCACTCAAATCAGAGTGTTTTCGAGGAAGCATTCTATATGCAGTACTCGCTGCCGACCTTGTTTCGTCGCATCAGGTGCCGCGCACTTGATCTGACCGCCGCCACATCGAACCCCGCCATCCCGACGCTATGGGAAGTAGCCAAGACTTATGGCGTCCGCCGTAAAACTGACGAGAACAATATCCTCGGCTCTCTCGTTCAGATAAGAAGCTGCGTCCCATGGCCTGTCTCACGGACCTGTCTTGTCGACACAATTGACCACGAAAGCTCGGAGGTCCAAAGCATACTCAGCACTGGCACTAGTGACTCCGAGTCCGAAAGCGACAGCGCGAGCTCTGATGGTGGCGATGGTGAGTGCTGTACATTTATTGTAGGATCTGACACTGACACTGTTTCAGCTGCTGCTACGGCCAGCGTAAGCAGCGACGGGGTGCCGCTGCCCGCGGAGAGTAGGGACGTCGTCGTAGAAGGCCGCGCGCAGGCCCCTGTCGTGTACCCTACCTTGCAGGAATACATACCAAAAGATCTCCTTCCTGACGTACTCCTGGTCAAGGCCTCAAGCTTCCCGATGTTCTCAAAGGACCATTTGGAAGGGTGGAATGAATATCTCGCGACGAATTCTCTCAAGTTCACGAGGGTGGTCCTGGAATCGCCAGACTCCCCTACGCCCAGTAAGCATCGCCTCCTTCTCCCACGACGATTTTTCTCATGGCTTGCGATTAGCGTCGCGTCCACTTCGCACAGCCACCCTCTCTCTCGACGATGCGAAGGTGCTCGGCACCGGCAACCACTCGAAGGTCTATCTCGCGCCGCTCTGGCTTCCCGAAACCATGTCCGCAACCGGCGCTGTTTCGGTCGCCTGCAAGCTTGCATGTGACGCATACGAAAGCACGCATTCCGCCAAGTCGCACCTTTCCAATGAGGCTGCCATGTTCTCCGCGTTCCCACGCAGCCTGCAAGAGAACTGGACTGGACTGCACGCTGCGAAGCCCGACCAGCGCCCAGAGTTCATGCCTGCCGTCGTGCCAAAGTTCTACGGATACTACAAGCCGTCCACTGACTCCAGCGCGGGCCCAATGCCAGTGGACCTTGCGCGTTCCATCAAGAGGCTAAGTCCCATCTTGCTGATGGAGCACTGCGGGACGAACATCACGCAGTCGGGATCGTACCCTCTGACGGAGGCACATAAGTTCGTCTGCCTTCAGATTTCTATCTCTTCTGTTGATCAAGTCTGTTTTCACAGGAAGGCGTGCTTGTCTCTGTTCGTCAGATTGCACGCAGCTGGGTTCGTCCAGGAGTCGCCATTCCCGCGCAACGTCACTGTGCAGCCGGGCCCGCTCTCGCTCCCGCCTGCTGCGCGCAGGATGCAGACGCCCTCGTTCCGGATTATCGACTTTGGGCGAGGGCAACACATGGACCTGGAGACTGAGACGTGGAAGATCCTTGGGTTTGAAGAATCCCATAGCTCCTTTGATGTAGCCGCCCAAAATGAGGAGGAATACGTACGATCGTATATATGCAACGACTGGTGATATTCGCATGCACATATGTACGAGCATTGTGAGAACTAGGGCTTTTCACTAGCACATCTGATGTACTCACAGGTCGTGGTCAGACATGAATGAATCATATAATCTCCCGTTTTGACATCCTGACCGTGAACGACGCGAGCGGCTGCTAACTTAGGGGTCTGTCATGGCGTAGACTGGACAACTTGAAAGGCTGTGCTCTCCCATGAATAATCAATTATCTGAAGCCGCGTCGAGTTACACCATGGACGTCTTTGAAGGCCGATTGTCCAGCCCAGCGGGTCCGCTTCTAGCGCTCACGAGAAGTCGGCAGATGCGAGATAGAGGAAATAGAGTCAAGGCAGAGTTCCTCATGATGATCTAGGATAGGATCAAAAGGGCATTTCAGTGCGATCCCGCCGGAGCCACGCTCCGGCTTTCTTTTGGATAGGATAAGACGGCATACCCAGACGAGTCCGGTTAGTGTGAGAGACTGCAATCCTTAGTGCGTCGAATGACTGTAGCCCGGGCAGCGCTCAGGCTTTGCATCGGCGAAACCGGATGTGAGAAAGCAGACTTGCCGCGCCCGCGCCTGCTCGTGAACAGTGTGGGTCAAGTGCGTACTTCCTACACCAATGGTCTCGGAAAGGCTTGTGTTACAATCTGCAGGCCCAGAACCTAACATCATAGGCATCGGGATGTCTTGTAGGAATGCGTTCCCAAGAGGTGGTAGACGGCCGGGACGCAAGGAAAAGAGGACAAAAGCGCACTCTCCAACCGGGTAGAGGCAGGGGAATAGGCTGTGCGTGCAGCGGCTCCTTCGACACTTCCAACAGAAATCAGACGAGTCCTCGATATTCGACGCTGCCGCGCTCGAAATCCTGTGCATGGGCGAGTACTCTCCCAGGGTGATATGGCGACGAGATGCTATGGGTTATGATTGAATGGAATGTACATGTACACGATACGAGGGCTTGTGAAGTGTGGCGGCGTTCATAGCTGCACATGCGCCTCCTGATCTTCGATACAGAAAGACGACTTGGAAGACATGGAGGCCAGCAACGAAGAAGTGGACGCACCCGGCTATGCAGCGATGGGAGGCAGCCTTCTCAGGCTTGTGAAGACTTTGCGACGACTTGCACATCGACCTGGGCCGTATTATGGACAAATTCTCACCTGCGACCTGCGACCGAGGCTTCATTGAGTATTGGTGTTGAGTTGATGTGTTGAAATTGGCAAGCTCTCGTTGAGGGTTATCATGGAGACAAGGCGCTCCGATATCGGCCTATTCTTGAACGAATCAACACCGCAGTACACGTCGACGTCCTCCCCGAGACCGAGTGACTCGCTGGCCTTTCATCAGTAATTTGTTGACCTGTTGGCGTTCAGCATTGTGACCGTTGATGGAGAGGTGTGTGTTGAGGTTGCAGCGGAGATTTGCGCGTTGGCAAATCAGCAAGGGGGGCTCGGATCTTTTTCGTCTTCTTACCGCCATGTCTTCGAGTTGCTAGCCGCTCTTTCCCCCTTCTCTCTTCGTTCGTTACCACCATAGGGTCAGTGTGCTCCAATCCCGCGTACGAGACAGAAACTCATGCAGACGCCCGGTCAACCAGGGCCCAAATTACGCGATACCATTTTGGACTTATATGCACTCTTTGTCCTCATCCTCTCGCTCGTAGATGGCCACCAAGACCCAGTCGGCGCCCGGATCGTTCTCTCGCTTGCGTTTGGGTTTGGGTTTCGCCCACAAACCACGTCCGAAGCCACTGGAGGAGCCTGAAGAGGACGATTGGTACACGCCGTACAATGGGCCTTACGAGATTCCCAGCGAAGTCGCCCCACGTCAAGACCGCGATAGTTGGGGCCAGCTGCTCACTGCTGTGGTCACAAACGAGTTGGTGGGCGGCGACGGGGAGGGCAGCGAGGGGGGGATGAGTAGCAAAGCGGAGCGGTTCCGCTCCCGGACACTGTCGGATGTCAACACGGTGCGCGTTAACCCAACTTCTGCACGCTCGCCGCGCATGCCAGTGCGTCCCATGCACATTGGCACAAGTCATTCCCCAATGCTCGTCGCCGGCGGTGTCGGTGAGTCGCCTATGCCTATCCAACGATTCCAGGACCCGCCGCCCCCGCCAAGCCACCGCCTCAGCCTAGCAAGCTTCCTGACGTTTGGTTCCGTGTCAAAGCGCCTCTCGTCAGCCCCGCCTTCACGCTCAAGCCGCCCCACTTCACCAGCAGCACCGGTCCGCCGCGGCTCTGGAAAGCGCCGCCAGACTGAGGCGGGCACGGATGGGCTTCAGTCCAACGCCGTCGCCCAGGACGAACTCTTCGACTCTTATTACTCAACTCTTGTCTCGACGCCAAAAATCGAGCCGTCGCGTCTCCGCGTTGACAATCTCGAGCCACTTCCCCCCCGCAACGCGACCTCTCCATCTCCATATAGTAGTCCAACCTCTCCACATCCGTATGCGTATCCTTTTCCTTCCAGCCAGGCCGCGACCTCGCCGCGCCGCGCGCCACCCGTGGCTCCATCTAGTTACAAGGGTAAAGGTGTCGACCGCTCACAAGCATACCCATCCCCTCCCCCCAATCCACAAGCCAAGTCATCCGTCCGCAGTTCTCTTCTAAAGGCAATTTCAACCCCCAACCTCCGAGCGCTTGCGCGCAACAATGGCGCATCACCTGGTCCCGCGCCTCGCAGTGCAAAGCAGCGTTGGCTGTCCCCCGAGACCTGGTGCGACGCGTTGCTGTTTCCCCGTCCTCGGTTCACCGTGCGCATCGAGGGCGATGCACCCGCGCGCAGTCTCAGTGCACGCGTGTTGAGCCCAGCGAGCGCGTGGCCCGGCGAGGCGAGGTCGGGCCCCGTCGTGAAGGAGCGACCGTCCATCGACGCGACAGCCAGCCTATCACGCGGTCTCGCAAAGGCCAAATCTGCCATCAACCTGTCCGCGGTCGCGGGCCCATCCAGTGGCCCGCCCGTCGCAGAGCCCATGCTACTCCGGCCTACGCACGGCCGTGAGAGACCGCAGAGTTTCGCGCAGGATGATCTAGCGTTGCCATCTCCAGTGCCGTCGCTCGCAAAGTACGAACATTTCTGATTCTCCGTGACGCTGCTGACATGGATCTCTCCCACAGGGTGCTCGAGGCGAACGCGACGCTTGATCGCGAGCGACAGGCGTGGAAGTCGCAGGCGTCCCGCTCCTTCCAGAACAAGCGAACACGCTCATTTGGACGTGGACGGTCGAAGTCCGTTGGACATCGCGTGCGACTGAAGGAGCCCGGAAGCATCGATTTCCTTGCTGCTCGGACCCTCTTGGGCAGCCAAGCCGTGGCGCCGACTGTGCATATGGCGGGACCCTTCGCCGCCATTGACTCATCTGCGCACACCAAGTCGTTATTCGGGACCCTCTCGTCGCACTCGCATACAAAGTCCCATGCACACTCAAATTCTCTAGGGCAGTCGACGTCCGACGGACATGTGCGTGGGCATTCACGCACGAACTCGGGAGTCAAATCTGCGCTGAGGACGGCAGCGGGCTTCTGTATTAATGATGATCAAATAAGCCCCAAAGACGAGCCGAAGGCCTTCAGCGTGCCCCTACACCAACAGGGAACGAAGATCGTTCATCTCCAGGACCAAATGTACCAAGAGAAGTACGCGACTGACCAGCCGCGCGTGATTTCTCCTGCGTCTGCCGCCCTAGCTCAAGTGCGCCGAGATCATCTGACAGGGCCCTCTCCGTCTCCGTCTGGCATCACAACCTCTGGTGAAGGTGCCCAGGTTGGAATCGCGATATCTTCTCCGCCACCGCCGCCGTCCGACGACCATTCTGACCTTGACCAGGAGCCGCTCAGCCTTCCCGATCACCCTTATGCTCAGCGGGGCTTCTCTGCACCATACCAGCCTCACCATCGCCACCAGCACTCGGATTCGACGCAGTACAGGGGCTCGGACTATGCTGGCCCGCATCCCTCGACGCCGGCAATTGCCGTGCCGCCGGAGACGCTGGTGAACGATGTCTCGGCCAGGCATCGGCTGCCTCCTCATGCAGTCCTTCATCCGTATGCCACTGTTTACTCTCCTCTGGCGCACGAAGGTATGAAGGCCCTGCCCGATTCGCCTCCGTACATGGCGGTGCCTTTGGAGGTGTCGTCACCAGTCCGGCGCCACGGCGGCATGCTACCTCCTACCCAGATGAAGGTTGGAGACGCTCAGCCGACCCACGCGTACGCTGCTGGGGATAGGTATAGCGGGGGCCCACTTGGTCTTGGGGATGCTATGTCACTCATGCTGAGGCGTAGGGGGAGCGCCGACAGCGGACTTGGGGACAGCGAGGATCACACCGGCAACCATGAAGCTCAGGCGGATCCTGTGAATCCTCATTCTTTGGTTACTCCACGAAGGGAACAGCGACCCAATTTCCTTCACAGCACGACGCAACATTCTTCTCAGACAAACCACACTGTCGCCTCTTCACCACCAGATACCCTTAATCCACCATTCTTCAGAGCGTCAACAACCGGGCAGCACGCTGCCGGGGGCAGCCCATCCGAGCCGTCGTCGACCTCATCAGTCCAGCAATCGCCTCGGCCATTCAGCAGCTTAGAGGACTTAGATAGGTATCGCGATCTTTTCTACAAGCCGGATAGCAGGACACCCTCTAGCGAGCATCAGCGAAGACTGGCACCTCAGGAACCGGTTGGCAATATTCCCATGGACGTCGCTTCACGCAGCAGTCACGCTGGCAGCGGTTTGATGAATTTGACGCGACAGCTGAGCGAAGAGCTTGAAGCGCTGCAGGACGAACGAGGAATGTCTCAAGACTATGGCGACAGTTCGCAGATGTGGGGGCGGCGGTACGGCGGCCTGCGGGGCCCACGGTCGCAGGACAGTCGCACTGATCCCAACGTCATCCTGTCGACGTCTTCACTGTTGGATTCACCCGAAGACGCGACGACGCTGCCATTGCGCCTGCACAGAGGCCCTGCGAGTCCGCAAACTGTGGATCCGCCAGCCATCAATGTCCCTGAGGATATCGAGTCTTCACGTGCTTCTTCGATTATGGAGCGATCGGAATTAGAGGACGTCGATCATGATCGTAAGTGCTGTGAGATTAATCGTGCTTGTGTCTGAGTGCTGATTGGGTCGCTGGAACAGAATTGCTTCGTTTGGGTACAGTCGAGGCTGTGTCGACGCCGGCGGCAATGTCGACTGACCAGCGCTTCTCTGGCCACCTCTCTCTTATCGGTGAGGTGGGGAGCCGCCGTAGTAGCGAAGAAGGGGGCCTGCCCACTGAGGATTCCACGATTACTGTTCGCCCTCGTGTCATCTCGACGACCAGCCTCTCTGCCCCGCGCTCGGCCTACACCGAGCTGACGCGCTCGAGCTACATAACTAACGGCACGGACACGTCCCGCATGTCTGGGCTCTCTGAATTCCCTGCGCCTCCGCAGCAGTTCGTCGTCTCTGCGGATCGCGCTTCTATCTTCCATTCTTACTTTGGCGATACCCAGCGATCCCAGACCGAGGATCCTCCCGCCGCAGGTGTGCGGCCCCGACCGCCAATGCTCTTAATTGACTCCAGCCATCGCATGACGTTCGGTGACCAGAGCGATATTTCTGAATACTCTGACGCCTGACCCAGCTTCCGCTTTTTAATCACACCGCCCCCACACTCACTAGCTCCTCGCGCTCTGGATTCACTTTACATACACCGGTCGGACTCATCTATTACTGCCCTCCCTATTACGAGCCTTATGTTCCTCAGTGTCCGCTGTTATTCTTGTTCAAAGTTTTTGGCGCTGGTTTATCGTAAATTTATTCCTTACATATAACATCTCACTACCGGGGCAGGTTTTTAGTAGAAGAATATAGGGCTACAGTTGAAAGCGTGAAGAAGACGTGAACAAAACGACAGCAAGAGTACAGTGCGATGATGGGAAGTGACAGAAATTATTCGTCATATTGCGTGAGCTGCGAATCTTAGTGAGCAAGGAGAACGTGAGATGCTGGTTACACGTACATCCAGTGTGAGTGTCCGCGAGCTGTTAACGTCCTGATCACGATAAATCCCAACTAGAGAATTGCCGCGTTCGTAGAGGGAGCCTTTCAGACTGATGACAATAAACTGGAATGTGTCCGATGCGTGTGCCCGGATGTAGTTGGCGATCTTGGCGACGTTGGTATTGTCCAGTGCAGCATCGACTTCGTCCAAGACAAAGAATGGGCTTGGCTGATAGCTGAACAAACCAGAATCAATATGTAGACAGTGGGATTTATTCAAGTACATACCTGTGAATTGCGAAGAGTAATGCCAATGCTGCAACCGTCTTTTCGCCACCAGAGAGCTGCTCCATATCTCGGAACCGTTTCATGGGAGGCATGGCGTGGTACTTGATACCGCTCGCGTACGGTTCCTGCACGAAAGTTGAGCGTTTCGAAGATATCCGGTCAAGGACACACACCTCGTTGTCTTCCAAGCTGAGATAAGCGACACCTCCCATAGGTGCCGCTTTGCCCTTCGTCAGGTCCTTGTACACTTGGTCGATGCGCTCGGAAATATGGTTGTAGGCCTTGTTAAACATGTCAGTTCTGCGGGTGGCGATGAGGTTGTAAGGTCTGTAGAAAATCATCAAGGCGCCTACCGTCGTTGCTTGACATCGTTGAAATTATCTCTGGCGTTCTTCGAATCCTTCCGCGCCTTGTCAGCCTCCTTCTCAGTCTCCGCCAATTTACTCTCCACGTCATCGAGACTGCATGTATGTCAATAACAAAGAAAAGAATGTTGAGAAAATATGACAAACCGCTCTATGGCTTTCATATTAGGGGTCATGCGGTCAATTTCGCTACTCAATTTCAAGATCGCTGCGTCGAAGTCCGCGAGAGATTCCCCAGACGAGTCCTTTCCGGGGTATCGGGATCATGCCAATGATAAACACGGTAAACGCTCACCTTGCGTTCGTCTTCGTCTAAGGACTCAAAATCGACTTCTAAGCCAAAATCGGGTACGCGCTTCGGCCGTTGAGTGGCGTCCTCATCCCCATCTTCATCTACATCCATAGCCACCTCGTCCCGGAGATTCTGGGGCCTGATTTAGCGACGGAAAATAAAAAAAAATCGGAAACTAATCATTACCTCTTCCATGGTCACATTCTTCAAATTTCCCGCGAGTAGCGGTAGATCGATCTCATCGAGGCGGCACTTCCTGTAGAGTGCCGATCGTTCGAGGCCAAGTCTCTCGATTTCGCCGTTCTAGGTCGACCAGCGTCAGCTCATTCAACCTGAAGTAACAAACCAGACATACCCGGGTTGAAATTTCCTTCTCGGCCTGTTCGAGTTTTTTTGCAGCCTTCGTTGTCAGGCGCTTGGCGTCGTCAACTGCCTTGGTCTTGCTTTCCAAGACTTCTTTCAGGCCTTTGACTTCGTCCTCTAGCACCGTGATACCCTCCCTCAACTCCTCGATCTCTTCCTCTATAGTGGCTTTCCTCTGAGCCAGCTGAACCAGATTCTGTCGCTCATTCTCGATTGTTTGATCGAGGTTTGTGAGACGCTGTCGCACGGACGCCAGTTGCTCTTCCTCAAATTGAGATCTGACAGACAGCCGTGATTTGCGTTGGATTAGACAGGATCTAATGGCTTACTGATGAGTCAGACGCGCGATTTGAGTGTCAAACCGCAGTCGGGCCTCGCTCTCCGCTTGAGCGAGCTTAAGTTGGCGCTCCTCATATTCGCGAATGTTGGCGACGCCGATCTCTTCGCAGAATGCAGCAAACACGCCGTCTTCGGCCTCGTGAACGATGGTCTCTAGACCCTCGATCTTTTCTCGAAGGGTTTGGTGTGCTTTTCTTGCCTATGCACAAGTCAACCGTTTGCGAGATGCCTGCGTATTACGCTTACCCACCTTGTTGAGCTCCGGGGTGTTCTGCTTCAAAGACCTCTCCACGTGTTTCAACTCGTCTTTGAGGCCGTTGACCTTCAGTTTGCAAGCACTCTGCGTGCTTATCAAAAATATGCAGCTTCTGCGAGACGAAAAGTGCTCACCAGGTCATCTCGAGCTACTTGAAGCGTGGACTCGAGCCGGCTCAGCTCCAAGCTCAGGCCGTCGTCCTCTTTGTTCCGAGGTTTCTGTTTGCTTAATTCTCGGAGCTGGCTGAGAAGAGAGTCTCGAACGCGTTGAAGGCCTTTCATGACATCAGCAACGTCTCAATAGCAGAAATCCAACCCGATATGGCTTACCTTGAATATCCTTTTCATCCCACTTCTTGCTATTTCCGTGGGTGCTTCGCCCACCCGTAATCAAGCCGCTCTTGTGAATGATAGTGCCATCCAGCGTGACGGCTGTGAGTGCCGTGTTAATGGTTGAGAAAATTGCCCACGAGTGGTGAGACTTTGTACCTTTAACTTCCTGACCTTTCTCATAGCACACGTACCTGGCAACTTCCATGGTATCGCAAACTAGCGCATTTCCGCACGCATGGTGCATGGCACGTTCGAGGGCAGGGTCATACTGAATCACATCGACGGCGAGACGCGCGCCTTTCGCGAACGCGCGGAATTTGTCGTTGATGGGCTTGACCTGGATCGAGTCTAACGGGATAAAGGTCGCTTGGCCAGCACGTTGATTGCGCATGTACTGCCAAGGCGTCGATCAACGACTGCGAAGATCAAGCAAAACAATCCCACTGACATCGATGCAGTCAATCGCGGTCTTCTCTTCATCTACCACCACGGCGTCTATGTTTCGGCCGAAGACGACGGAAATGGCGGTCTCGTATTTGCGCTGCGTGGGTTTGCAAAGGTCGACCAAACGACCTCTTACACCTACGAGACTAAGTCTCCCTCGCCCACAGGTTCGACAGTCATCGTACCTGGAAATATCCTTTGCAGATTTGCCAACGTCTCTTTGAGTTTCGCATCGCGCTCGGACTCTTTCTGGTCAACACCTGCTTGCATGAGCTTGTTATGGACATCGGAGAGCTTCTCATTTAGCTCAGCCTCCAGTTGACTGTCCGAGTATAATAAATCGATCGTGACACGCCGTGAAAACAGAGAAAACGCACTTGATCCGTGTCCGTTCGGACTGCTGATTGTCCAACTCTTGCTTCACCTTGGCAAGGCTCTCGCTCAGTGTCTTGACTTTCTCTTCGAGCTGTACGACAGGTACAATCACTCAGTCGACCATACATAACTCAGGCACGACCGAAGACAGACCTCCTCCTTTTTGCTGGACTGCACGCTTGAATCCTCGCGCAATCGGCTCCTCTTCTGTTCGAACTCTTCCTGTTTGTCGTTCAACTGTGTGAAAGTCCGCGATGCCGTCTTCTCCTCTCGCGTCAGAGTGTCAAGAGCCTGGCGCTCGTCTACGGCAAGAACACTCGCTTGAGCTTTCCTGGGGGTAAGGACGCCAGTGTCACATTGAGATTGACGAGAGCATACAAGACGCGGTATGCACTCACAGTCTACGATACTCTTCGAGACTTTCTTCGCTCAGAGCCAAGTTGTGCTCGGAAGCCCGTCTTTGCTCTTCTGTCAGGTCAGAGCATTGTCAGCGGATGAGAGGAAATCGAGTACCGTGGCCGCACCTTGAGCTGCATCAGCAGCTCTCTGGATCTGATCGAGCTCGATCTTGTAGCTATCCAACTTCTGCTTCTGCTTCGCCTCGTCCTTGAGGACCTGCTTCTTGATATTCTGCGCTGTATCTGCTTTCCTCGTAGAATGAGTGATTAGGGCTTCGACTTCAAGCAAGTCCGGTTTCTGCTTGCGCGTATCAGTCCATGTCCACAGATATCATGCCGCGCTCACCTTATCCTCCAGGGCCTTCTCTGCCTTCTTGATCTTCTTGTCGCCCTTAGTGACGCTCAGGCGTGCCTTCGCCTGTTCCGCACGCGCTTCGTCCAGTGCTTGGTCTTGGACCTGCTTCTCCTCTCGGAGACCAGCGAGCGTCTTGCTCTGCTCCTTAATCTCATGGGCGTTCTTTTCGAGAGCCTCTTCAATATGGAACAGTTTGAAGAGTATGCGTCGCAGAATGAGTTCTTCCTGTATGGGCGCACAATCACTCTTAGGCTCGGCTTCGAGAAGGCCACAGACGTACCCTTTCCTGGCGCAGAGCCTCAAATCTATCCGCTTCTCCCTTCTGCTCCTTGTACTGCTTAATCTCCCCCGCGATGCCCCGCCGCTTCGTGAAGTTAAATGTCGCATTCTCCGTTGCACGTTCTTGGGCCTCCTTCGCCGCCTCATATTCCGAGGCGAGCTCCAATGATCCACTGATTTGTTCAATCAGACGCGTGAGCTCTTTTGGAGATTGTGATGCCACGGCTTCAACGTCTCCCTGGAACACAAGGAAATTCTTGGCTTTGACAAGGATGTTGTGCTTCATGAGCGCCGCATTATATGCCGCGTACGTGCACACCTTCTTGTTGAGCTTGTACTCAGAAGCACCGGTGGTAGATATACTGTCGGCAAGAATGTCAGAGGCGCTGGTACGATGATGTTGACCACTCACGTTCTCTGGAACTGCCATTCCTTCTGATCTTGGTCCTCGTAGACAGCAAGCACCCAAGCTTTCTTCGCTGTGCCCTCACCCTCTTCACCGTCATCCTCTTCTTCGTCCTCTCCGGCAGCCTGCGAGCTGCCCTCGGCGCTGTCCTTGGCGAGACGTCTACCTCGATACACGAGGTCTTTGAGCTGGCTACTTCGCAGCTGGGCACTCTTCACGCCCAGCACAAACGATATGGCATCCATGAGATTAGACTTCCCGGCTCCATTGGGCCCGATAATGGAAGTGAAGTTGCGGAATGGCCCGATTGTCTGATGGCCTCTGGAAGTGGATGAGATTGATGATGTCGCGCGACGAAGGACATGGTTCTTCACCTATATGACTTGAAGTCGCATACTTCTATTCGTACAAGCGGCATTTTGTAATGCCAGAGACCAAAAGGGAGACACTGTTGTGTCGAGGGCAGAGCAAGGGAGTTGCGGCGGAGGGCGTGTCACGCCATGGATTGACACGGTGTGACGAATGTGACATTTCGTGTTTGTCGGCTTTTTGGTTGTCACGCACATGATCTACCGTCACTGTTGCCGAGCCTATGCAGTCCGACATTTAGCACTGTGCAGCGTGGGCACTGTCATTGGCGTATTCTGCGACCCCACACTTCGTCCGAGATTGCCTATGCTCACCCTGAGAGTCTTCTGGACCAACTTCAAGTTGTATCTTTCTGGGAAAATTCTTGGAGAGATCTTGGGATTTAGTAAGTCGTTCCTATCCGTTTATTCGGCTCTCTCGACGCTCATTACCCAAGAATCGCCCCATCGGTGCCGAGACCCTGTCACCGCTCTGTCCCTCGCGAAATGCAACATACTAGATCTCGGTTCGATACTTGCATCTGAGAGACCACCCCATAGTAGGCCGTGATCTGTGTTGTCTTCGATACAAGTACTGCTGTCATCGAGACAAGATCCAGTACTTGACTCGAACTTTGAAGTATGTGCATAGGTCTCATCCGCCTGCATTCTAATCACTGTAGCATTAGGTGGAGCGCATCTCAGCGGAATTCTCCCCAGGCTGTAATTCTTCCGAGTTTATGCGGCCTTTGGAGCTTTGAGGCCCTTCTTGCATATTTACGATGGGGGCGTTGCCCGAATATGACATCAAGACCCCCTTTTGCCATACCGACATACCTAGACCTCATCGTTCTAGCGCCCGATTGGCTCAGCATCCGTGGGCTTCTGGAAAGCTTCTCACTGCAGTTTTCTTCCCATGTCCTCATTCCCAATTTCCGGCTATACTCCATCGCATGACCATGGGCACATCGATGTCCCTTCTACCCCTCCAGGTGACGTTTTCCATCTTTCTTCGAACCATCGATGTTGAAGCCTATAACGACAGGGTTCAAAGGGTTTCTGTATCCAATACCAGAAGGTTCGGTCATGTAAAGACATGCACCGACGTACGGCGAGGGCTGCTTGAGCGGCCAAACCGAAGTTTGGGCTCACTCTTTCGGCATCCACGAACGTTCACTGGAAGGAACTCCCTTCTCGACGAATTGCATTGCAGTGAGAGATCCGACACATCCTAAGCCGCCCTCCTCCCGCGCCGCAACCAACCACCCTGTCGCGTCGCTGGTCCAGGGACACAGAAGGCATCAGTGTTGTGTATGTACACTTCATGGCCATTGATCTCCGCACCCGAAGGTGTTTCTCCCGCGGTGTTCATTGTGGATTTAAAGGCATTCATTCTCGAGAGGCGCACGTCGGGCCGGGCGGCATAACAGGCGGCCCGTGTCCGCAGGTTCTTTGCTCTAGCGAAGTCAATGTCCATTCCGACAGTCAGTCAATTATTTATCAACGCACAGCTTCGCCTTTGATAGGCTAAGGGGAATCCTGGCTGCGCATATTTTCTTGCCTCTCTTACCGACGTCGCTCACCGCACGCGGCGCGTGCTCAATACAGCTGACTTTCGTATGTTCGCATCACCCCAAATCATCCGGCCGGGCCCTGCTTTCTGCTTTCTGCTCCACTTCTCCTCATCCTGTGCTACCCAACGCGAAGACCTCGGCTATCCATACTGTCATATATGGTGTGTTGAATCACGTCCTCAACCCTGGGGTATGCGCGCTCCGATCCGCCCTAACCTCCCAAGTTTCCCCGTTCCGTTCGACTAACTCTTGGGCAGTTCGAAGTAACGTCTGGTGACGAAAGTACGAAAGTCACAAGGCAGCGTCAAGCTCGCCATCAGCTCATCGTGCCGGACCGTCGCAGGATTTGCGGAGTGATTTGGTAACGTCTGCGGTGGTAGAGAGACGCGATGCACCCTTGCACCCTTTAAAAGAGGCTCATCTCGACCAAGTTCTCCTCATCTCGAACGCGTTTGTCTTTTGCCGCGATGAAGTTCTTCACAGCGGTCCAGCTCGGCCTCGCTCTCGCCTTCACGTACGGCGCCAACGCCCAAGGCACGTGCTCCACCCCCGCCACCATCTCGGGATACAGCGACGCCAAGCTGCCCAATCCCTTCCTGTTCAATGACGGCACTCCTGTTCAAACTGCCGCAGACTGGACATGCCGCCGCTCCCAGATCGCTGCTCTGATTCAGGGCTACGAAGCTGGAACACTCCCGCCCGCGCCGTCGACGAAATGACCTCGACAAGATCGCTACCCTCAGCTATGCCAATTCGAATATGGCGCAGCAGAATGACAACTCAAGCCGCGGCGTCGGTCTATTCTACAACCTCTACGGGAAGAACCACTCCGCATCCGCAATGACTGCATGGGTATGGGGCGTCTCGCGCATCATCGACGCGCTCGAGGCGAATCCCTCCGCCAGCATCAACACCTCGAAGATTGCCGTCACCGGCTGCTCGCGCGACGGCAAGGGCGCGCTCATGGCTGGCGCGTTCGAGCCGCGCATCGCGCTGACGATCCCGCAGGAGTCCGGCTCCGGCGGCGACGCGTGCTGGCGGCTGAGCCTGTACGAGCAGAACAGCGGGAGCGTGGTCCAGACTGCGACAGAGATCGTGCAGGAGAACGTCTGGTTCAGCACAAACTTCGCGAACTACGTCAACAACCTCACCGTGCTGCCGATCGACCACCACCTGCTGCTCGCCATGGTCGCGCCGCGCGGCCTCATCAGCTTCGAAAACACGGACTACGTGTGGCTCAGCCCGCTCTCCAGCTTCGGCTGCGAGACCGCCGCGCACACGGTGTACACCGCGCTCGGCGTCCCGCAGAACCACGGGTTTGAGCAGATTGGCGGGCATGCGCATTGTGCCTGGCCGGCGAATCTGACTGCATCGCTCGACGCGTTCTTCAACAAGTTTTTGTTGGACGAGAATGTCAGTACGGACGAATGGTCGACGAACAATGTATTTAACAATGTGACGTGGACCGCGTCGGACTGGATCGACTGGACAACACCTACGCTCAGCTAAAGTGGAGGATGAGGTGAGTGGACGTGCAGAGAACGAAATTCTGACTGATGAATAACTCGCAAGTACACCGCAAATTCATGTCAAGCTATACCCCGTCGGAGTAGTCGTAGTAGGTACGGCTGGTGCATTGGCGAAATGGACCATACTCTTTGTACTACTGGCAGCGCTGTCTATTATCTACCTCTAAGCCATGTGCATCCCATTCTGAGTCCTGGCGCTTGTTTGACTTATGACAACGCCGGATAGCTCTGGAGAAGACTTGTTTGAATAGTCAACACGCATCTCGTCAATGGGTAATATTCCACTACTTCTAGATCTATCGACTCAATGCAGCGACCACGAATCATTGTTACCAACTGTCGTTCAACACATCTTTCCACGGAACCCAGGCCTTTGGGCCACATTCCTTAGCCAATTTACCAACCAATGACCCCGCGGCGGCTCCTCCAATGAACCCTCGACTGCTGCAAATAACCATGCTCTGCTTGCATCGAGAAAGCATCACGTTGGCTCGCCGAGTGTTATTCAAGAAACCAATTTTGTTTGACCGCACGAGGGACAAAATGATATGCTCTTCTTCGCTGCCTGTGAAGAAACGGTGAACGGGGTGTGATTACGGGAGGTCGGAGCAGGATGTAAGCACCTTGGGATGAATCAACGGTAAAGCACCCGTCTTCCCACGGTAAATTAGCGGCCTTCAGTTCGTTCTCAATGAGATTTCTCTGAGGGTCGTACGGCGTGATGATGCGATATTTCTTTCCTTCTTTGTAAAACTTCTGCGCGACACGCACTGCCGCATGTGCCTCTTCAGTGTTCTGTGGCCGGTGGAAGCGAAGGTCAATAACTATATTAAAAAGTTAATCGCGCGGATACGCACAATCCAACTGTGCCCAGATTGCTGCTCCACGCCTTTCAGGACGTCCACAAACCTGCACGCTCCCCGAGATGTCACAGCGTGCTCCGTCTTCAATTTGCCGTCGTATATCTGCCGAGAAATGAATCCTCCGATGACATGAGGCATGCGATCTATAACATACTTATCAGAATGTTGACGCAGTGTCGAGCCTATAGAACCTACACTGCGTGTTCAAGAACACAGCGCCATGTCGAAGACTCGGCACCTCAAAGATGCTCCGCAGACCGGAAATCTGTTCTTGACCGTATGGCGCCACTGCAGGTCTTTGTCAGGTCGCTCAGTTGGAGAGCGATACGGAGAGGGCATACGCTGTTTGTCATCGCCGATGAAAACCAGCTTAACCAATGTCCGGCCGAAGTTGTAGATGAGTGGGATGTAGTCGCCAATCTCAATCTGGCTTGCCTCGTCGACAATGGCTGTCTCCACGGGAACCACCCTCGCGAACAGGCGCATTCCCGGATTAGCGAGCATACTTAGGGTGCAAAGGATGACGCGCGTGTCCAGGAGCAAGCGCTGTATCGCCGTGATGTCCTTGGGAAACTCGCTCGACTTCGTCACATTAGCATCTATCTGTTTGTAAAGATGCTCATGCCTGATGTAAGCTCTGGTGAGCGACCTCAGCATGGACAGGCAGACACCACACACCAATCGAAATGAAAGTCCTCCGAGACGAGCAATCGAAATCCGAGGAACCCGACGCTCGCTAATTTCTCCGCTATGGTCTTGACGGCAACATTTGAGTGTGCAACAAGCCAGATGCCGCGATTCGGCGATAGCCTCGAGAAAGTCGACACAGCCGCGGCGATAACAGTCGTCTTTCCCGTGCCAGGCGGGCCATGGATCAATGTTATGCTCGTATCAGAGGTAATGGCTCTGACAGCTGCTTGCTGCGAAGGATTTAGGGTACGTGCCGAAAAGTGAATACTGGACGCATGAGTCGAGGGAGGAGCTCTGGGTACGCCAGCTGCGGGCAACCAAAGGGCTCGGAAAAAATACTGGTCTTGCAGCGTTGTGCCTCCGTAGAAGGCAAGCCATACGATATAAGAACGTTTAGACTCTGCGTTTGTGGATCGATCCTTCCCGAGGGTCTTGATGGAATGTATCGCTGAACCACCAAAAGGTCCCTTCACCTTGATAGCAACGGCACGTCCCTTCACGTGGGTTACAGAACACTTTTGTACCGGTGCTCCATTTTCCGTTTGTATATGGACTTTCTAGAAGTGATGCATGGCAGCTGGGATCAGAATATCAGGATATGAGAAGATGAGGAAAGCGTACTGCCGAAAACCGGATGCGCGTCTTGTAGCGAGTACTCTGCACATGAAGCTGGCCGTCTTTGTATTTGAATCCTTTCTTCACGTCGTGCTTCACTACGGTCGGCTTCATCGAATCTAGACGATCTTGATCGCGAACGATGGTCGAAAGGACTTTGAGGAACTGATGGAAAATCATCGACTTATTATCACTACTCGGCAACGAGATACGTACCTGACGATCCAACGCCCCCGTGTTCATCTTCTTCGTTTTGACTACGACGGTCGCATGCTGTATGGCAGCCTTACACACGACCCAAGCGCGAAGTGCGGTACGCTCAGGATCATCGGCCTTTTCGTCCAGGAACGTACATCCGAGATTCTTCTTGTTCAACCTGGATTCTCCTACCAGATCAGAAATGAGGGGGAAAGCATTGTCACGATCTTCTTTGTTGTTCAGAGAGTACAGGTCGACAAGGGGTCCGGCTTCGAGACCATGGTCGAGAAGAAGAGACGCCACAAGGCGGTCGACACGAATCCCGACCTTGAAGAGGGTATCGTTTTGCAAAATGGTTCTGAAGACCTCCCTCCAATGATCCGATCCATTCGCTACAGCGTCAACAGGAAGTCTGATCAAGAGGACCATAGTAGGAGAAGCGAAAGCGATAGCGACCAGTCTGCACTTAGCGCCGTATGCCGGCGCTACGCCAACAATGCCGTCCTGCGCTGTAGATAAGAACTTGTTTGCGTCGGCGACATCCAGGGAGGTCGCATGGTGAGAGGAGAGTAGGATAGCGCCGAGATGTCCTTTGAAGATATTCTGCTTGAGAAAAACTTGGTCGCCCATGTTTGGCGTCGCGTGAGGTTTGCGGCGAGAAGGATTGTGGGGGGAGGAAACTCGAAGACACCATATCCACCGTTGCAAAGTAGCCAACCATGAACCTCTGGACGGACACAGTGCAAACAGTCGCGGCCCGTGCAACGCGGAGAAGCAAATGCTCTGGGGGTACGGCAGGTGTCAGAACGCGGATCAGCACCTCGTTGTGAGCCCAGATAAGAGACCAAGGAACCGGTTTGAAAGTATAAACCATGGGATGGCGATTTAAATGAAAATCACGATCCCGTTACAGAAGCGCGGTGCGCGGTGGCTACCCAAGAGAGAACGCACGTACACGACATAGAACGCTTCTCCCGCTAGCACCTGACCGTTATGAGATTGGCCAATACGTACACGGCGGTGAACGGGATCTACGCTTTCACAAATCAATGGCTGTGTCTCGACGGGGTTGGTCGGGGGGGAAATAGCACGACCGCATCGAGGGTTCCCGGCCGAGGATGAGTCACGCCGATAGTCTGTTTGAATTCTTTTACTCAGCAGGAAAAATGTATAAAAAGAGTACTGTTGGGGGCAAGAAGGTACATACTGGGAAGACCTGAGAAGACGCGCGGACAGCTGGCAAAGTACTGTGTCGAGGATAGCCATCTTATCCCCGCGTTGTTCGACGACGCGGAGACTCCGACTGAGAAGCAGACAATACCCCCATTTCTCGCGGATCCGAGGAGGTCGTATTTACCATTTGGAACAAAGACCGGCGCGGAAGACCGTTATAAGGAGGACGGCAGTAGGTAAGAACGATCGACTGTCATCGTTCTCCTTAGGTCTGCCTGTGGGAGACTAGACGGCAGAGTAACGGTGCAATTCGAGAAAAGGTAAGTGAATAAGTATCCTTATTATCTAATTACATAATGACCAGTGCGGCAGACCTTCGCACAAAAATATTCAAGAAACTTCCTGCTACACTTGACCGTGACGATGATGGATAGTACGACGCAACTTGAGCGTGAAATCGATGACCGACAAACGTGCAAAGCTCTGGAAGCGCCCGAGCCCTGCTCATATATGTACATTGAAATCTTGTCACCAGTTACATATGAATGAGCGCGCATAACGTTCCTCACGTTGGGCATCTTCAGCAAAGTGTTCAACCGCCTAACGCATCCATCCCAATAATCAAGCCCATGGACCTTCCACGTCTCAGTTTCTAGATCCATGTGCTGACCTCTACCAAAATCGATAATGCGGAACGAGGGCGTCTGCAATCTCCGCGCAGCAGGCGGGAGGGAGAGCGGGCCCGGTTGCACGGTGATGTTGCGCGGGTATGGCGAGTCCTGGATGAATCCCGCCGCGTGCAATCTGACGAACAGAGACAAGCATGCCTTCCTGTGCATAGGCTCAATCAGCAGAGAAGGGGTATTTCGAAAGGCCTGACTGACTTGTGTGCATCCGTCAGAGGGTAAAACTTCGACTGGCAGATGTTTGTCCCGCAGTGTTCCATCAGCAAGATGGGGCTGAGGCTGTTGATCCAAGCTGCGAGGCGACATGATATGTGGTCTGCGCTGGGGTCAACAGACGGCTTGTAGTAGCCATAAAACTTTGGCACGACGGCCGGCATGAACTCCGGGCGCTGGTCGGGCTTCGCGGAGTGCAGTCCCGACCAGTCCTCTTGAAGACTGCGTGGGAAAGCGGAGAACACGGCAGCCTCGTTGGCAAGGTGCGTCTCGGCGGAATACTCGCCGTCGTCTCCATCGTAGGCCAACTTGCAGGTGACGGAAACGGGGCCGGTGGCAGACATGGGCTCTGGAAGAATGAGCGGCGCGAGGAAGACTTGCGAGTGGTGACCGCTGCCGAGCGCCGTCGCCTCGTCGAGAGACAGGGTCGCAATACGAGGTGGGCGTGAAGCTAATCGGGATACATGGGAGCACGCATCGTGAGGAAGCACGGCAATGCTTACTTGGAATGGGAGAGTCTGGCGACTCCAAGGTGACTCTCGTAAACCTCAGAGTATTCTTCGCTAGATATTCCTTCCACCCTTCAACGCACCCAATTGAGTACATCGAGAACTTTGAGGCATTGACTAGAAGCACGTCTGGAAGAAGGTCTTCTGGTATGTATTCTTGCAAGGTCGGGCACGCGCCACAGGCCTGCGGGTGGGATTCTACGACAACGTCCCCGTTCTCTAGGAGCACCTGTTCCCCGTTACCGGATACGCTGGCAGTGGTAGCCGCTTGACAAGGAGTAAGTTCAACGAAGCAGTTGATAGTCATCATCGACCACTCACGATCGTCACCATCGGAACTTGCGCTGTCACTTTCGGGGTCGCTGCTGAGTAGGCTCTGGGCCTCCGAGCCTTCGCGATCGATTGCGTCAACAAAACATGTCCGTAAGACAGGCCATGGAACGCAGCTTCGTATCTGAATGAAAGAGACGAGAACGTTGTTCTCGTCGATTTTGCGGCGGATGCCGTGGGTCTTAGCTACTTCCCATAGCGTCGGAGCGGCGGGGCTTGATGTGGCGGTGGTCAGATCGCGCGAAGTTCGGCACCGTATGCGACGAAATAAGGTCGGCAGAGAGTACTGCATATAGAACACTTCCTCAAAAACACTGTGGCTTGTGTGAGTAGTACTCGCCCGAAGGTCATCGCGGGGCGGTGGCGGCTTCGACCACGGACTCGGAGGGGACGAGAGTGTGAGCTGAGGGTCTTCAAATGCCATGATCGATCCAGAGATTGGAAGTCAAGTCAAGAGAATCTAGCTCTAGCACGTAGTGATTTATAAAGAAAGGAAGAATAGACCTCAGGGTAGGCTTCCACCGAGGGCACCCGCGCGAGTCACCACTTGAAGTGCCGCAGGTCACGGAGGTACTGGCCAATGAGATGTATTACATGTCTGTACGTACCACATGAATCACATATGTGTGAGTGACGATATCGTCCTTGGGCTGGACTTGAACGTGGTAGGCCTCAAGTAGAAGATCCGCAACATCGCAGTCACTGCCAGTGGGAGGCAGAAGAACGCCCAAATCTACTTAATCGCCGCACCAGGTGCAACGCGTCTTACGTAATGTGACTCAGATGGGGGACGCGCCCACGCGTCGCGACTGGAAAATACCTCCTCCCTTGAAGCTTGAAGGTTTCGCCTGGTCCCACCATATAGCCCTCCCGAAAGAAACTCGAGCCTTCTCTTTTTCACTAAAAGAGAATCACGTGAGATTTTCTTTTACAAAATTCAGTAAGCTTGATCTTGACGCCCATCCTTCTACCTTCCAAATTGTAGCGCCCACTCTTCAACTTGTCGGCTTTACTACCCGTTTAAAGTAGTATCAAGTGACCAATCGTTCACGAACGGGGGTCGAATATTCAGCATGGACCTGCCAAAGAGAAGTCTGGAGGACGTCGTTGAATAAGAATAGGTGCGTTTCACTGCAACGTTGATTGCCATATCTAATTGTCAATTATTGAACTATTGTCATTCACAAGACTGAGCTGTTCTACTGACTCTGTCTACAGGAGTCTCGACAGTGATATCCTGATATCGCCAAGATGAGCAATGGTTCCCAAAGATTCGGTGTCACCCATGGAAACGGCATAGATCCCACGACGATGACATAGGTTCTTCTTGGGCTCTTCCCGCCATTTTCGGTAAATATGCACATATGCACCTCTCTCGATCAACCAGACGGCAACGTGTCGTTTCTGTGCGATCGATATCCCAACTGTGAGTGCTGCATAGGCGTGTCTTGTCCAATATAGTGAGCAGATCCCCAGCTCAGTACGCGGCGACGATGAACGACGACGGTGTGGACGACCTGCTCAAGGAGGGCGCGGATTTGACGCTGAGGGAAGAGTACGAACGTGCGTGAATCAAGTACCGCAAGGCGATTGGTACTATCACAGATGGCTACGAGGTTCCACTGAACGCGAGAAACGGCGGCGGAGTGCGATCGACCAAGTACATCCATATGGACCGACTTCGCATGTTCGCCCTGATGGGCTGTTGCAATGAGATGGCGCAGTGTCTC